>OVBA01000146.1:0-94264 GCA_900406435.1 Lepidium aucheri | reverse complement strand
CTATTTTTGTCATTACACAATAATTGTGTGTTATTTGAGTAATTCTTTCTAAAAATTATGATTATCAAAATTTGATATTTTTGTTTCTTTCCCATAAATTTGGTATTTTGGTTATGTATCATTTTCAAGAAAATCAAATTGTATTATCTTAATTTTCTAATATTGCTTCCAGTGTGCAAAAAAGATTTCTACTAAATTGAAGTTTTGATATTTAAAGAAAACGATACAAAATCTCAATCGCCAAACTAAGAAGAGTTTGGTTTATTTAATATTTATATTTGAATATAAATTACATAAATTACCAAAACTAATCAGTTCTAGTAAGTGATTTTTAGTTTAGTGGCGGGTGGTAAATCTACTAAAGTCAGGTGCACATGCATAACTAGAAACCGAGTTCCACCGCCTACAAAATTTATGTAGAAATTTAGCTGATGAACCGACCTTTGTGGCTTATATTAATATTACTCATGACAAAAAAAACCTCTTCTCTTATTTCTACTCTCTTTTAGTAATGCTCTTTCAAACCCACTTTTTTCATAATCGATCCTTTGTCAAAATTAACATTCTCAATCGTACTCCTTCCATTTTTTTCTCTTTTCTCTCTTCATGCGGCTCTCTTCTTTCGCTCCTTACCTCCATCTCGCTCTTCTCTCGACAAATATTCTCATAATTCACGATGGTAACTAATATTGTAGATTCATGTTTTTAATTTGCGTTTTATGATGCGATTGTAGTAATTATTATTTGTTTCTGAGAACTTCTAGAATTTTTAGGTATAACCATAAGCTCCACAATTGTGATTAGCATTACCAATTAATTGAACAAAATTAAGTTAAATTACGAAAAAAATAAAAAGTTTAGGTTGAATTATAAAAAAATATAATAAATTTGGGATGCATATCAAATAGGCAAAAATACTGGGTGATTTGGTGTAAACGAGTATAGTATAGACGAAATATGAAGTTAACTCAATCATCATTTCAAATGATATTTTATTAGTGTTTTAGGAGTGAATTTATATTATAGATCGAATCTTGTCAGATTGAAAATTTATATGTCTATAATTCACTGTTGAAAGAGCAAAAAATAAGATGTAATATGACAGTTGAGTACAAAATGCAATCTGACTATTATCTTTATTTGTTTTTTTTAAGAAATCAACTTTATATATATTTTTATTATTAATTAATGGTGTGGGTTGACCATTAAAGAGATCTGCAATCCTCATTCTTGGTCATGTTTCATTTATAAGAAAAAGAGTAGAAAAAAATTAAATTCACTGTCTCAACCAAAAAAAAAATTGGTAAGAGAAAAAAAAAAACGCTCGCCTACTTCTCTTCTCGCTCACCCGCTTCGCTAGACCTCTCTCCTTCACGCCTTCACTCTCTGTCTCTCACCACAGTTTTTGAGCTCCCAAGCTTCGATCTCTAGTTGTGATACCATCTAAATCGGATTCTGGTTCTAGGTTTCTGATTTCTACTTCTACCTACTTTTCCGGCGTAAGTTTCAGCTTCATGAAGTTAGAGATCATTGATTAGGGTTTCTTTTTCTTCGATTCGACCCAAGTAATCTCAGATCGACTTACTTCAACTTCGTTTTCTGGTTTCAGAGCTTTTTCTTTGTAGTTAATGAGGAAATAGTTGTTTGTGCATTCTAATTCGAGTGGTTTCGTGTAGGTTTCGGAGAAGTTAAAAGGTTTTGGAAATGGTGAGAAATGAAGCTTAGATTGATAAGTTATGGGTTGTGTGTTTGGCCGAGAGGCATCGTCGGGTACAACATCTGAACCTAAACAAGCAAAGAGCTTGAAAACTAGCGGAGTAGCTGGAGAAAGTAGTGTGCAAGTGACAAAGAGTAATGGAGCAATTGTTAATGTAGAGAAGAAGAATGAGGAGATCCAGAAAGAGGAGAACGCTGATAGAGATAGAAAGTCGAAAGGAGATCGGAGAAGGTCAAAGCCTAACCCACGGCTTAGTAATCCGTCAAAGCATTGGCGTGGTGAGCAGGTTGCTGCTGGTTGGCCTTCTTGGCTTTCTGATGCTTGTGGTGAAGCCCTAAATGGTTGGATTCCAAGAAAAGCTGACACTTTTGAGAAAATCGATAAGGTAGACTCTATTTCTTGTGGTATCCATTGCTGAAATAGATTAGTTTTGTTTTCTCGTGATAACCTTTTCCTTTACTAGATTGGACAAGGAACATACAGTAATGTCTACAAAGCTAAAGATATGTTGACTGGTAAAATCGTAGCGTTAAAAAAAGTTCGGTTTGACAACTTAGAACCAGAAAGCGTGAAGTTTATGGCAAGAGAGATTCTTGTGTTGCGGAGACTCGATCATCCTAATGTTGTGAAGTTGGAAGGTTTAGTTACATCAAGGATGTCTTGTAGCTTATACCTTGTGTTTCAATACATGGATCATGATTTGGCTGGTCTTGCTTCAAGTCCTGTTGTTAAGTTCGCTGAACCAGAGGTTAGTTGTACAGTACCTCGCCGTTCTAAATTTAACGACTATTTTTAGTACCACTTAATTCCAACGCATCTAAGGCCATTTTGGTCTCTTGTTAAGATCGGATTACTCCTCCATATTGTAGGTTAAATGTTTAATGCGTCAATTGTTATCTGGTATGGAGCATTGTCATAGTCGTGGTGTGCTTCATCGTGACATCAAAGGATCTAACCTTCTTATCGATGATGGTGGGGTACTCAAAATTGCTGATTTTGGTCTGGCAACAATTTTTGACCCTAATCACAAGCGACCAATGACAAGTCGAGTGGTCACACTATGGTATCGAGCTCCAGAGCTTCTGCTTGGGGCTACCGATTATGGTGTAGGTATAGATCTTTGGAGTGCTGGCTGTATTTTAGCTGAGCTACTGGCGGGAAGACCTATTATGCCTGGTCGGACAGAGGTAACTGGTCAAATTATCACCTTATTCTTTTCTTCAAAACTTGCATAATGTAGTTAATTCCGCTCTCTATCCCAGCACTCTCTCTTCTTTAAAATCTTTAAGATGTGCTTGTATGCATGCACACACTTACATGAAAATATTAGATTCAGAGTTCATGCTGTTCGTTATATTTACTTTAGAGGTTCCTTGGGTAGTTTTATTGAAAACTGGCACTTGTTCACTATGATTATGAACAAAAAGAAAACACAGAGTAGGCGTTGACAACTTTTATAATCCTGCACTCCACTTTTTAGTAGGAGTCACTTTCTGGAACATGATTTTGTTTAAATTATTGTTATCTTAACTTAAAAGCAATTAAAGGAGAACCACTATGATATTTTACCTTTACTGGTCTATGAAAACGAAATATGTGATAAAAATTAGGCATGCTGAATAAATCTTATTGGCGGTGATCATTATGAATTAGGTGGAGCAGCTGCACAAGATTTACAAGCTCTGTGGTTCACCATCTGAGGATTACTGGAAAAAGGGAAAATTCACACATGGAGCTATATACAAACCCCGTGAACCATACAAAAGAAGCATTAGAGACACATTCAAAGACTTCCCATCATCATCTCTTCCCCTCATAGACGTACTTCTTTCAATAGAACCAGAAAACCGCCAAACTGCAACCTCTGCTTTAAAAAGTGAAGTAAGTTCATAGGTTTGATTTTGCTGCTGCTTTACATGAACTGATCTGATGATGGTAAGGAGGTTTAACAGAATTTACTCTGCTATTATTACTCCCTAGTTCTTTACAAGTGAACCATATGCTTGTGAACCTGCTGATCTGCCAAAGTATCCTCCGAGCAAAGAGATGGATGCAAAGCGACGAGATGAAGAAACTAGGAGGTAAGTCTTTAGTGTTTAATCATTACTATCTATCAATTGATTAGTCTCTGTTTTTCATGACACTAAAAGTACAATGCCATTTTTTTCAGTATGATAGCCAGGTCAATATGATTATTCATGTTAACATATATAACTCTTAACATGACCTTTGAAAAAAATGCAAATGGTTGAAATATACTTCAGTGTACCCCACGCCAATCATTATTCAGATATTGAAAAAAACATGGTAGTATATACACTTTTTAATGGCAGGAATGAACCACAAACTTCATGTATCACTTTGCATATAGTTGCGGGTCTCTCAATTTCTTAATGGAGATTTCATACCATACTTTATATCAATTTAGGCTTTGACTTTGGCTAGATATAAGTTATCATCATTCAGATAGAGTAGAGCAAAATATGTATATTTTGGAAATTCCAGATATTATTGTTGTGACAACCATTACTTGTAACTGTTTGATACTGTACTTGTGGGCATACATAGACAAAACTTTTTCTCCTGTGTAGACAAAGAGCTGCAAGTAAAGCGCAAGGGGATGGTGCAAGGAAGAATCGCCACAGAGATCGTTCAAGTCGAGCACTTCCAGCTCCAGAAGCTAATGCAGAACTTCAGTCAAATGTCGATGTATGTCCCTATCAACGTCTCTCGTTTCTACATATATTCCTGTTACTCAAATCAGGTTGCTTCTAGATTAGTATTGTTGGTTTTGCCATATATACTTCTGTATAACTATGTTAGGAAATGAGCTAAATATTGGTTTGATTCCACCGATGCTTATACTTCTAGTCTTCCCTAATGTTCTGCTTCTGGCATATCTACGTACACACACATAGAAAGAGTGAATCCTTTTCACATCTTTACTTACCACATAGATGGATTTAGCTGATTTCTGCATACATGCATGATATGTGATGATGCTTAGTATCTTTTAACATTATAAACGTTTTACTTTAAAAAAACAGAGAAGGAGATTAATCACACACGCAAATGCAAAGAGCAAGAGCGAGAAGTTTCCGCCGCCGCATCAAGATGGTGGAACAATGGGGGCACCATTAGGTGCCTCACAACATATAGACCCGACCTTTGTCCCAAGAGACATGGTCCCATCCTTCACTTCCACTTCCTTCAATTTTTCGAAAGACGAACCGCCAACACAAGTCCAAACATGGTCAGGTCCTCTAGGTCATCCAATCACTGGCATTTCCAGAAAGAAGAAAGATAATAGCAAAAGCAACAAAGGAAAGAGAGCAGTGGTGGCATGATTACTACATGTATAACAATGTAAGTGTTTTTCTCTCTATTCTTTGAGGCTTCCCGAAGAGAAGGTGTTTTTAATTCTTTCAAATTCGCGTAGACTATCATGTATTTATAACTTTATATATATAAAAACTACCTTTTCTAGTTGCTATATTATATTTGTTCGATTTAACGCACTGGATCTTTGTTTAGTGATGGATAGACTCTAAGCAATGTTGTTTCTCTGCGTCGAGTCGAGATTACTAAATAATAGGGCGAGTCTAATTGGGTTAAGTTGACCCATATTAAAATCCCTATGTGTAATGTTAGAAGTTAGCATTTTTCTGAAGAACGAGAGTGGCCTCTACGCGCTTGTCATAAACTGTGTAATCTCCTTCATTCTTGAATGATAAAAGAGAGATCGATTCTTGGTTCTTATCAGATCTAATAATTCAAGGCTAAGGATAAAAGTTTCATTCGATAAAGGGAACTAAAATGTTTAAAAAGAAAGATAAGTCAAATACAAGCCTTGTAATAATGTCCCCAAAATATCATAAATCTCAACAGACAACAATTGCTCTCTAGCTAAACCAAACAATAACAAGATACCGTTTTGTCGTTTTTGCTTATGTAATAACTACGATCTTTTACTTGGCCTTTTCCATCAAAAGCTCCTCAATGAGCTCTGCTGCTTGCTCAACTGTTGCGATTGACTGTGCTCTGTCCTCCGCCATTATGATATCAAACTCTTCCTCTAAACCCATCACAATCTCCACCTGAAACATATCACAAGAGTTGTAAGTGTAAAGCTAAACAACAGCATATGAATCTCAATAATATACAACAAGCACCAGATTCGATCTTGTTCTCTATATTTCCAAATTGTTGGTTATTAAGATATCTATAGAAGCTACCATTTAGTGGACACAAAACATTGATAAGTCCACTGAACAATTCATTACACAACATTTGAACTCAATGATTATCAAAGTGGATTTATGTTAGACAAGAGAAGGCTGCTCGTTACCGTATCGAGAGAATCAGCACCAAGATCAGCAAACTTGGACGCGGCTGTGACTTTTTTGTTCTCATCAACTGAGAGCTGCTTTATGACAATTTCACAAACCTTCTGCACCGTCTCAGGTTTTGCCTGTATACCATCAATTCAAAAAGGATATAAATCAATCTTGTTTTCTACCATAGATCCAAATTACATTGTTTGCGAATGTTGAATTGGCTCCAGAATTAGCAAAACAATGACTCTATTTTAATTGTCTGTACAAAAAGTAAATGGAAACATCGTTTGGAAGAAGATAAAGTCTTACAGCGCATGAAACACTCAATCGAGTAGGAAGCTGGCGAAGCGTAAATGAAAGATTGCTTCTTCCATAGCTAAAGCATTTAACTGGATTAAATGCGATTGCCTGCAATAGAAATTCGAGAAATTTGAAATCAGTACAAGGTTAAACTCGAATGAAAAGCAACAAACGGAAGAGATAACCACAAATATCGATCAATCTAAACGAACAACCTTTGCAAAATCATGAAAACCAGAGAAGTTAAATAGAAGCAGCAAAAATCTATATAAGAACTAAATTTAGTTCAAAGGAGAATCCGCTTCGACGAGAATAAACAATCATTCAGGTGATATGATGGAGCAACTAAAACAGATAACGAGATTAAAAGTTGCTGCAGAGAACCAAATACCTAAAATTTGAGAAAACTACATCTAAACTTTACCCAATGCAAATTTAATTTATAGAGCATATTCAACAGATCAAACTACGGTGGAACTAGCTAAAGAAACGATTCTACAAATAAGATCCACTATTGAAGAAGCTAGATCGAGATCAGCCATATACACGCGAGAGAAAGAAAACTATCAGATCTAAAGCATAATGAGATGAATCGCGGCAAAACAAAAAACAAAAAAAAAACAGTGAGAAAAGAGGAGATTCGAGGTGAAGAAGAGAATAGAGAGAGACCAGTTGGCGAGGACGAGCTTGGAGAGAAGTAGAAGGAGCAGCAAAGGAAGCCATGGATCTAGGAGAGCGAGAGAGATGGCAGTGAGAAGGACGGAGGCGGAGTAAACGAGAGGAAAAGAAGAAAGAGTATGAGAGAGTTTTTATAGTTACAAAAGAAAACTTTCGGAGATTCGCAAAGAGAGAGTACAGGAAGACAAGTCAGGTGGGGTTTGGCAGATGCAGGTGTCAAAATATGTATTGTATAAATTAATTTAAAAATGGGTATACTGCAAAAATTAATAAAAAATGTATTGTAAAAATTTAGAAATGTATTGTAAATACTTTGATCTCAACAATTAATTAAACAATTGTATTCAATTTGAATAAATTTGATATAAAAGTTGAAATTGAATATTAACTGGAAAATTTAATTAAATTTGATGTAATTTTACATCGTGCTTTAATAACAAAACAAATAATTTTTGTGTTTTATTGAATAACATATTAAAAAAACTCTAAAGTATCTAACTTATTCTTTTTAAAAACTTCAGAAAAATAAACTCTTAAGTATTTAGGAAGTTTAAAATCGTAATTAACTAATGGAAGCAACAATTGTTGGTTGATTCTTTCTCAAATCATTTGCATATCTTTAATTTTTCATGAATGAATAAAATGTTCAAGTAACGCAATTGCAGATGTTAGTCCATACAGCAAATTTTTTCCTAAAACTTATGAATTTGGTTTAGAATTTAAAACGTGAAGTTTATATCTTCATTGACAATTGCAAGTAGTTTAGGTGGCAAGTAGAATTTGTGATGATTGATTGTTTGCATAGTAATGGCTAACAAGAGTTTGAATCTGAATTAGGTAGGTATAGAAGCTAAGATCATAACAATGGATTAGCTTAGAACCGAACTTCTAGGCTGTTGATAGTTAGATCTCAATCCATGAATCAACCATTTGTTTGAAATGTTGTTTCAAGTCTTTGCAATCGATAAAGGAGTATTTATTGTGAAGAAAATGGGCTCTTCTGCAACAGAGAAGAGTTTTGTTCTGCAACTGTTATATATTTCTTTGGTTGATTTGGTTTATTGTTTAATGAACCAGTAGGTTGATTTGGTTGATCCAGTTTATTGTTTATTCTTTGATTGATTTGATTCTGGTTTATCTCTAAACCGGATTTGTATGAGTATAAGAACGATTTGTTACACAATAATAAATAGGCTTTTCAGATTAAAGTTGATTTTTGACATGGTATCAGAGCAGAAAGATACCTGAAATTTTTTGTTCTGCATTTTTTTTCTTCAGTTCTTCTCGTTCTCATCTGTAGTTCATGGCGAACGACAGTACGGTGGTTCCGACAGTAGTGACGGTGTCACCTTATCAGCTTTCAAGCTCTGACAATCCAGGTGAGTTAATTTCACCGATCTTGTTGAATGGTGAAAATTACAACGAATGGTCAATTGAATTGATGAACACGCTTCAAGCTAAAAGAGTAACTCAGATTCATCAATGGAATCTTGAAGAAACCAGAGGTAAATGATCCCGATTATGAAAATTGGCAAACTGTAGACTCCATAATTATAGGTTGGATTAGAGTTTCAACCGAACCTAAAGTGAAATCAACAGTGACTTTTATCTCTGATGCACATCTTCTTTGGAAAGAATTGAAAGAAAGATTCGCAATAGAGAATACTATTCGTGTTCATCAAATTAAAGAGAATCTTGCTTCTTGTCGACAAATGGAAGACCTGTGATTCAATATTTTGGTAAATTGTGTGCATTGTGGGAGGAATTGCAGCTTTATCGGTCTGTCCCAGAATGTACTTGTGGGGTTGCACAATCAATTGCCAAAGAAAGGGAAGAAGAGAAACTACATCAGTTTATCATGGGTCTTGATGACGGTAAATTTGGTGGTGTTTGTGCTACTATCATTGGACTTGATCCATTGCCTTCTCTCTCTGAAACATATGCTTAAATCATTAGAGAGCAACAACGTCTAGCTTCAGCACACGATAAAGAGGTGCAGCAGAATGCAATTGGCTTGTTTGCTCGTGGTAACTACAGAAATGCTTCTGCTCCAGAACAGAATGTGTTTCCTAAATATGAGAACATTATCTTGGGAAACAACATTGTTCCTACTTGTACTAATTGTGGTCGGTCTGGCCATATCAAGAAGAATTGTTGGCATATATTGGGTTTTCCAGATTGGTGGGTTGAGAGAAGTGATAAACAAGATCATGGAAAACAAGCTGCTAAAGGGAAATCAATCTCAAAATAGAGAGAAGAAACCACAGGTAGCAATAGCTCGTTCTGCAACAATGGGCTACTCTTCAACATATGTTGAATGAGAAAAAGAACTCACTGAATCCAGATCAACTAGTAGGTAAGAAAGGTGTCAGAGATGTGATTATTGACTCTGGCGCATCGCATCATATGACATGCAACCTTTCTTACTTGCAACATGTTTGTGAGATCTCAGCTTGCACAATTGGTTTTGCGGATGGCAGTAACACTGTCTCTAGACACATTGGAACTTTAACTCTTTCTCCTCTCCTTGTTCTATCCAATGTTCTTTATGTGCCATCTTTAAATTGCTCTCTTCTTTCTGTTTCGCGTTTGTTGACAGAAAACAATTGTTTTGCTTTCTTTACTGACATTGATTGTGTGTTCAAGACCGTACGACGATGAAGATGATTGGTAAAGGTATAGAACGGGATGGAGCATACCATTACTGTTCTGATGCAGTCGTCGTTAACTCTGCTACATCTGATAGCAGTCTTTCTCTCTGGCATCACAAATTTGGGCATCCATCCTTCTCTGTTCTGTCTCGTTTACCTCACTTGTCGAATAGTTCTTTTGTTTCTAAATTTCATTCTTGTGATGTTTGTCATAAAGCAAAGCAAACTCGAACGATATTTCCTGATAGTTTCAATAAAGCAACAACTTCCTTTTCTTTAATGATATTTGGGGTCCTTATAGGACACCCTCCTCTTGTGGTGCTGCATATTTTTTTAACGATTGTAGATGATTTTTCTTGTGCAGTTTGGACGTTTCTCTTAAAGTCTAAGTCTGATGTAAAACGTGTAATTCCAGACTTCTTCGCTTATGTAGAAACATAGTTTGGTAAAGTTATACAGACTGTGAGAAGTGACAATGGACAAGAGTTCGTGTGTCTAGGTGAATTTTGGAGAAGTAAAGGTTTTGTCCATTAAACCTCGTGTGTTTATACTCATCAACAAAATGGGAGAGTTGAGTGTAAACATAGGCACATATTTAATGTCGCTCGTGCCCTTCTTTTTCAGTCTTCTCTTCCTCTCTTCTTTTGGGGAGAGGCGATCCTTACCGAAACTCATTTGATAAACTTGACTCTATCTTCTGTTCATAAACGGAAAATTCCGTTTGAAGTTTTAGATAACAAAGCTCCTGATTACAATCATCTTAGGATATTTGGAGTAGGTTGCTATGTTCATCACCAAAATAGGAGAAAAGACAAGTTTGCAGAGAAGAGTAAACTCTGTGTTTTTGTAGGTTATCCTTTTGTAAAAAAGATGGGTTTATGATGTTAAAGCTAATGAATTCATAGTCTCAAGAGACGTTGTTATTGGTGAATCATTCTTTCCTTATTCTGAGGGTTCCTTTTCTCTTTCCTCAGTGCCACATACACAAGACATGGTGGATGCAGACTAGTTGCCTTATGATGTATCTCAGGACAGGGGGAGTGTTCTATTGCAGCCCGAAGCTGCTGTCTCAGACCCTGCACCTATAGTAGAAGATTCTACATCGTAATATGTGACTCCAGATGCAGACTTGCAATCGGAGAACTTACTTGTGTCTTCGTCTTCTTCTGCTGTTGCATGCTCCAATCAAGATAAAACTCAATCCGCTGCTGATGAAGCTATCTGTTCCAGATACAACTACCTCTTCCATTAAACACGTGCGACGTAGTTCTTGTATGCAACAACCTTCAGTTCGTCTCAAGGACTATGTTTAGTATCACGTTACTCATAACAATGTTTCTTCTCCACCTGCTGTGTCATCTGATGATCAGAATGTTTCTCTCTATCCTTTGACAAGCTATATTTCAAATGAAAATTTCTCAGTCAGTCACAAAGCTTTCTTTAGTAAGCTCTTTGAGACTCATGAACCGAAGCACTTCAGTGAAGTTGTAAGAATACAGGTTTGGAAAGATGATATGGCTAAGGAAGTTTTGGCTTTAAAATACCAGAAAACACAGGATATAGTTGATCTTCCTCATCATAGAACTGCGTTAGGATCTCAAAGGGTGTTTAAGACGAAATACAATGCTGATGATACAATTGAAAGATACAAAGCTTGTTTAGTGGTTCTCGGCAATAATCAGGTTGAAGGTGAAGACTATTCAGAGACTTTTGCTCAGGGGTGAAAATGTCAACAGTGCGTTCTCAAGGTTGGGATGCTTTCCAAATGGATGTAAACAATGCGTTTCTCCATGGAGATTTGGAAGACGAGGTTGATAACAAGATTTTACTCAAGTTTTCAAATCCCATTGCACTAATATGTCGGTATAGTATAATAGGTGTCAAACCAACTGGGAAAGTAGTTAACAATCAGAATGCAGTAAACTATATTAATTCAAGCCAATCAAAGTTTGGTTTATCTAACAACCTAGATCATACTTAAAATAAAAATGATCAAATCAATCACCAATAATAAAGAAATTAAAACGAAGCAATAAGCAGCAAGGTCAAGAGTGAATTTAACGCAAGATAAGAAAACAGGTTCCTGAGAAGTGAGCGTCACGGATCAGCATGACTCTTAGACCAACTAGGCGCTTGACAACGCTCAATTCAGCTAATCTCTAGGCAGCGAGAACGATAACAATGAATCCACTCTCGTGGTAAACAAACTCGAATTGACTACTAACAGACCCTCTCCCTATAGGCGTTCTATAATCTACCCGACAAGAATGATCAACCCGCTTAAAGCCAATTCACACCTCGGACATTCGATCCCTCAAGCCGAGTGTGTAAATCCCTGAAGTGTTTCAGTCAGACGCTCTATCAAACACCAATAATATGCTAGAGCGTCTCAGAACAAGCTCCAGTCGATCAGAATAGAGCTAGTAATTAACGCACCAAAACAGAAGAGATCCTAATAATTCTAACTTCAAGCAACTTAGAAAACCTAAGCTTCACGCTGATCTAACTCATCCTCAAGATCCCTAGGTAACTACTCATAATTCATGAAATTAATGCTAAACACGAAATCAATATTAGAAAACATAGATGATAAGCTCGAATGAATATTGAAATCAACACTGAATGTAAAAACTGAATTGCATAAAAACATAAAACTGAAATCAGATAGATTTGTTCTGGAATTACAAAGAGCTAATGTCTGCACACTCGAAAAAGAAATAATCACTCGATCAAAAACTAGATAGATCCCCAAAACTCATCCCACTCAAAGTATATAGAAAACTCAGCATAAAACACAAGTGAAATTCGGCCCGGTAAGAAAAAGCCCATCTTCAGTGGATCTTGAAGCCAAGCTCGATCTAGACGCTGATCAGATCCATGATAAGAAACCTTGCGTTCCAAGATACAATACACTTAAACTGCAGCTCCAGCGCAACATGCGTTTGTTCGAGTGTCAGCTTACAGATTCGAGTGCTTTCCTTGTCCTTTGCCACTCCACTCCAGTTCGAGCATGATGGGAGTTGACACTCATTCAAATAAGGTTTGCAGATTGAAGAAGTCATTATATGGTTTGAAGCAAGCTCCACGCTGCTGGTTTAAAAAGCTATCAGATGCTTTGCTTTGATTCGGTTTTACTTAATCATACGATGATTATTCTTTCTTTTCATATACAAAACATGGACAAGAAATCAGGGTTCTGGTTGATGTTGATGATCTGCTATATATGGCAATGACATATACTTTGTTCAATGTTTTAAGGACTATTCACACAAGTGTTTTTCAATGAAGGATCTAGGGAAGCTCAAGTATTTTTTGGGCATTGAGGTCCGCAGAAGTAAACAAGGTATATTTCTATCTCAACGTAAATATACTCTTGATATAATTTCAGAATGTGGCTTCTTAGGTTCTCGTCCTGTAGCCACTCCTCTGAAACAAAATCACAAACTCGCAGAGGATGATGGACCTCTCCTTGCCGATCCAACAAAGTACAGACGTCTCGTAGGTAGATTAATCTATCTCACTAATACACGTCCAGATTGTAACTATTCAGTGCATGTTTTGTCCCAATTTATGCAATCTCCAAGAGAAGCACACTGGAATGCGGCTTTACAAATTGTGCGTTATCTTAAATCTTCAGCAGGTTCAGGAATTTTTCTCAAGTCAGATAAGAACCTGACTCTTTCTGTGTGGTGTAACTCAAATTGGGCTTCATGTCCGCTCACTAGACGTTCTTTAAGTGCATATGTAGTTATGTTAGGTGGTTCTCCTGTGTCTTGGAAGACGGAAAAACAGGATACAGTTTCTCGTTCCTCAGCCAAAGCAGAGTCTAGGGCAATGGCTGCTGCTCTAAGGGAAATTAAATGTTTACAAAACCTCATGATTAAACTTGGAATATCTACAAGTGATCCAGCTCAGCTGCGTTGTGACAGTAAAACAGCGATTCATATTGCTTCGAATCCCGTGAACGAACAAAGCATATTGAATCTGATTGCCATTCTGTGAGAGATGCAGTCCGTGACAAGATTGTTATACTTCAACATGTTCGGACTACTCAGCAGATTGCACATATATTAACAAAAGCTTTAGGAAAGGATTAGTTTCAGGTTCTACTTGCCAAGTTGGGAGTGCAGAATCTCCACTTTCCAACGTGAGGGGGAGTATTGTGAAGCAAAGGAGCTCTTTTGCAACAGAGACATGTTTGTATGGTTGCAGAGAAGAGTTTTGTTCTGCAACTGTAATATATTTCTTTGGTGGACTTGGTTTATTGTTTAATGAACCAATAGGTTGATTTGGTTAACTTGGTTTATTGTTTATTGTTTATTCTTTGATTGGTTTTTTTTGGTTTATCTCTAAACAGGATTTGTATGAGTGTAAGAATAATTTGTTAGACAATAATAAACATGCTTTTCAGATTAAAGTTGATTTTTGACAATATTTCTCTCTCAAGCTCGGTAATCGAGGTCTCCTTCACAAACCAATTCTCTGAAGCCAGAGAGGCCATTGGCTGCCAGCGTCGGAAGCTCCAGTTACAAAAGCTCTATTCTTTGCACTCTGATCTTTGTTCTCTCCATCGTTTTTCTGCACTATGTTTACATATGCTTTGTACTCTGCTTCTCTCTCCACCTTATCCGCTTGAAGACTTGTCTGGTTTAAGAGGTTGTTGACAAAGCTCTTTCCTCTTACGATACGGTTACCTTCGCCGACAACACCATCATCTCCTTCCCCCGGAAACAAGGTTTTCTCTGTATTATAGATATTGAAATATAAATCGTTTTTGACAACTATGACCTCATTTCAACAATCAAAAATATTTTGGAAAACCAAATTTTTAAACTTGATTGCTCAGAATAAACTAGTTTCTATAAAAGATTTTGGAAATAACATGACCAATATCCTTCAAAAACTTTTATATTAATGAAAAACATAATGAACATGCTCATTTCATATTAAATATTTACTCCTTCTATTTCATAATAAGTATAGTTCTAGCATTTCTCACACAAATTAAGAAAACATATTAAAATTCTATTATAGTCCTAAAAATTAGTTGACTCTTGACTTTTTTTATTGGTTAATATGAGGTCAAACTAGACAATTTATGTTAAAA
Source organism: Lepidium aucheri (assembly GCA_900406435.1). NCBI lineage: Eukaryota > Viridiplantae > Streptophyta > Magnoliopsida > Brassicales > Brassicaceae > Lepidium > Lepidium aucheri. Next base: position 79,474 of record OVBA01000146.1, on the reverse strand, counting down.
GTTACATTGTAAATTTAAATCGATACTTAATTTAAAATGATAAAACAATATTAAAACGATATTTATTGTGAAAACGGATGGAGTATAAGATTATTGTACCCAATGATTGAGAATATGAACTTAATGATAAGTTAAATTTTTAAGACAATCTTTTTTTTATATCCGTGGGTGTAGCCTCTTAGCTTCATAGTTAAACCTTCTTCTCTTATCTCTGTAAAATCTGTATGTTATTCTTCATTCTCTAGATAAGAGAATCAATCTTTGTACTCCAAAATTAAGTAGACATAATATCAATTCTCTGTTCTTTTTTGCAATTATTCTTGTCTCTTTTATGGTATCAGAGTTGTTGAAACTCTAACAGGTTCATCAATGGCAGATCAACAAAATCAACAAATTCCCCCAAATCCTTACCCTTTCCCGAGCAACATACATGTTGTTAGCTCAGTCACCTTGAAACTAAATGATAGTAACCATCTCCAGTGGAAAACTCAATTTGAGTCCTTATTGTCAAGTCAAAAACTCATTAGGCTCATCAATGGAAGTCTTGTGCCTCCACCAATTGATGCGCCAGAGTATGAAGCGTGGTTTCGTACTAATCAACTCATCCGTTCGTGGCCGTCTGGAGCACTGTCCTGAAGAAGTCTTAGGTCATGTTCACAACATAGCTTCTTCTCCTGACATATGGTTGTCTCTAGCAGATAACTTCCATAGGAGCTCTGTGGCTCGTGAGTTTTCTCTTCGACGCAGTCTGCAGCTTCTTACCAAGTCAGGAACTCACACCTTGTGCAAATAATCGATAAACCTTCATAAGATACATAAAAACGATCATCATCCACCATAATAGACCCTTTCAATGGTTTCGAGAGATCCACCTCCACGCAAACCCTCGCAAAACGCTCCCTCATAAAATTAAGCGTATTAACATCTGCTTTCACCGGTCTACCAATGCCACTTGCAATCCCAAAGAGAATTTCATCATGATAGAAGTTGACCGGAAGCCTCTCAATCCGAATCCACACTAGTGTAGTATAAATTTCACTTCTAGTAGGATCAAAGTCTGCTGTCTATGCTCGAGTAAGGAGACAACTTCCAAAAAATTTCCAAGGTCCCCATGTGAGTGCAGCATTGTAATCATGTTCCGTACCAAAACGTACCAAGTAAAAGTTATGTGGTAAATCGATAATTCTCATCTCTCCCATCGGCTTCCAAAGCTAATGAAGCTTCTTTGTCATGACCGCAATATTCACATTCCTTCCTAGCCCCTTCACATACATGTACTTCTCCCATAAAGCATTCATAGCCCTAAGAACAACGTCTACTATACGAACCACTGCTTCTCTAGACTGTCCATGAGGAAATTCTACACTCATCTCAGATCAAACAAAATCTCTAGAAATCTGTGATGTAGGGTTCACACCTCCTCCGGCACATGTCCCCACTACTTTCTCCGACCATGACAATCATAGTTCTGATCTCACACACCCCGTGTCCCGTCTTCAATCATCAAGTCGTCTTCTCCAAGCAAGCCTGAAACCCTAGTTTCCATCGCATTCGTACTACACTTCTGGACTCCATCACGCATCGGATCTCCTAGCGGCGGCTCTTTATCCGGCAGATCTACCATAACCGCATCTCCTTCCTTGCCGTACGTAAACCTAGTTTCTCCACATAAATCGCCCGCAGCCGCCATCTTTTTTATAGGAAAGGTTGAATAGTTGATAATAAGATGAAACACAAAAAAAACAATAATATAAAGTTTCTCTTTCCTCTCCTCTCTCCCATATTCTTCAACTTAGAATAAAAAAGACAATAAAATAATATTCTAATCCTAAATACTAATTTTATAACACATTTATTTATTTTGCACACCAAAAGAAAAAAAAAACATTTCATTTATTATCCAGCACGCACATAGGTAATAGGTAAGAAGAATTCTAATTAAAAAAACATTAATCATATGAATCCTCATAACCTAAATCTGGTGATAGGTGGTAAGTACACTAAAAACAAACGCACTTATACATGTAGGGATCAAATCTTAGCATCTACATTATATAGGAATTTGGGTAATGAGCCAGTCAGTTGTGACCCAATGTTGACAAAAAAGAATCTATGACAAAATTATTCAATTCCCAGTAAGTAAGAATATATACCTTGTTTTATTGGGATTCAGTCATATCTTAATCAGGAGAATCAAATAGTATAACCAATGGACCTTTGATCATCTTTGTTTTCACAATAGATAATATGTGCTAGACGAAAGAAAATTGTGTAAGGGGGCCAAATTCTCAGTAATGAATGTAACTAATGTAGAATATATCATGAAATACTCTTTGATAACCATATGTCTTGGAGAGTTAAATGCCTTTGATAGAAAAATAAAGTTAATATCAAGGATAAATGAGTTCATTATAAACAACCAGGTTTCAACTCCATTGCTTTGTGTAAACTTCTTTATGAGAACCTACTTCTTGAACTCATATTCTAAATCTTAACATTCATCAACGAGCAAGAGAGTACTAGAAGTTACCTTTTCAATAGAGAACCATAGAATATCATAAAAATCCATGAGTTGCAAGGGTTGATACATTTAGTCCAGAGCCAGCTAAAGCACATAAAGATAAAATTTTGAGTGTTGAAAATATAAAATTTTAGGGATATCAATTGTCAAATATCTTCTTTAGTATAATTGGTTGATGCTTTGTTTATCTACAGGAGAGCTCAACTCCCCTTAAGGACAAAAAGTTAAAAAAGTTTTAGACATCATTTTAAGTTGGACCGATCCTGCATGTACCTTCTAGTTAGTTGGCTTGGTAGAACCTAATCTAACTCGATGGCTTCTCTTATTTCATAAGATGTGAGCTCCCTTCTTTCAAGTACAACCCGATATGATAAGAGGTTGAACCGTATAAAGCTAAGTCCTTCCTAGTCATGTTTGTATTTTCTTTGTGTACGTCGATCATCCAACTTCAATGTTTATTCTAGTGTAAGAACACTCATCAAATGACAGCTCTACGTATGGTTCATCGTCGTGAAAGTAGTCTTCAAATGAGGTTTCTTCAATGTATGATGATCTATGTGTATGACTAATCGTTATAAATCAAGTCATTATAAGACCAACCATTACATGACCAGTCATAAAAGACTGCTCATCGCAAGACCAATCATTATATCACCAAAATTAAGCTACTGAGTCAGGTTGACTTCTTAAGAAACTATTAATTATGGAATTTTCCTAGACTAACCAACCTATAAATGACACTAATCCCTAAACAACTATTATCTTGACAACTAAACTCTTGTTTCCGGAATACTATGAAAGTTCTTGCATCAATCCTAAACTGTCCACTATGCTAATTTGCTCGAATATTTCAATTCAAGTTCTAGGTGATTAATCTATTTCTACCGTTAAGTTCATCAAAACAAGAGAACTCTATGGATTTATTTTAACCTAAGCATTCATCTTAACTTATTTAACTATGAGAAAATTCTTGTTAGCAACCCTAGATCCCAATGCCTAAATCTACTTAGACATTATAGCAAGAACAGGAAAAACATAATTTAAAGCACAAAAGTAAAAGAAAAGAAAATTAATTTCAAAGTATGATAGCTACACAACAGCATAAAAGTGTGTTTAACAAATTTTTTGTTTGTTTATACAATTGTAAAAAGGTTTTTTTTGGGTCAAAATGTATAATTGTAAGAATTTGTATTTTAAAAAGGAAAAATTCACTGTATGACAATCAATAACTTCAAAATTAAGGATATGTCAATGATAAATTATAATTAAGAAAATAACAACACATATTACCAAAGAACACCTAGAAGGATTGCTAAAAATATTTTTTTATTACATTTTAAAGAACTTTTTAGTAATATGTGTTGTTATTTTCCTAATTAAAATTTATCATTTTCATATCCTTAATTTTGCAAGTTAATGAATCAAATAACCCTTTCAAAAAAGACTTTCCATGTTTTTTATTGGTATTTGATTTGCAAATTAGAATGTTTTAGAAATAGTTTGACTAATCTACTATCAATGTTTGACATCCATGAATTAATTTATACTTACAAAGCCAAACCGTTTAAATAGGCATCTCAATGTTTGTATCCATAATAGAAAGAAACATATGAAAATAATAGTGAATATAATATTTGATGCTTTAAAATATGTATGAATTGTCATTTGTCACATGTCAACAATAAAATGCCACGTCACCAAATAAATAAATTATGTTTGCACAAAAATGTGGTTGACCTTAGCCCTGAAATAAAACATTATCCAGAAAATCTAACATTCCAACCAATCCTTGGCTTCCTTCACGATCCAAAACAAAATTCACAACAAAATCTCCATCTCTGAAACTCAAACTCAATCTCTGAAACAATGGAGACCCTTCTCTCACCTCGTTCTCTCTCTCCTCCTCTCAATCCCAAACCTTCGACCTCTCACCAAACCAAACTCACTTCACATTCCCTGTCTCTCTCCAATCTCAGCTTCTCCGGTCCTAAACACCTCTCAACTCGGTTTACTAAACCGGAATCTGCAATTCCTAGAGATTGGTTAACAAATGCAAAGCAAGGATTAGCTGCTTTAGCTCTATCTTTAACTCTCAGTTTCTCACCTATTGGCACTGCTTTGGCTTCTGAGTTCAATATCCTCACCGATGGTCCACCAAAAGACACTTATGTAGTTGATGATGCTGGTGTTCTAAGTCGAGTAACCAGATCAGACATTAAGAAGCTTTTGTCTGATCTTGAATACCGTAAGAAACTTCGCCTGAATTTCATCACTGTTCGTAAACTCACGGTAAGTTTTTATATATATAAAATATAATTTGTTTTTGTAAACCGGAAAGTTGAACCGGGCCGATTTGGGTTGATTTGCAGAGTAAAGCAGATGCGTTTGAGTATGCAGACCAGGTTTTGGAAAAATGGTATCCTTCAATTGAAGAAGGTAACAATAAAGGTATTGTGGTTTTGATCACAAGCCAAAAAGAAGGAGCCATTACTGGTGGTCCAGCTTTTATCGAAGCTGTTGGTGAAAAAATTCTTGATGCTACTGTTTCCGAAAATCTTCCTGGTATGAGTCTCAAGTTTGCTATATTTTCGTTTTGTTTGTTCTCTTTTCGCTAGCGACTACGACCAGGATTGTTTAGGTGTTGCAAGCTGATCACAGTGATCATGATCAGCGACTAGGATTTTACATCATTAGATATTTACAAATATTTTTACCAACTGGTCGCAAGAACTTTAAAACGAGGAAATAATCAAGTAGTCTTGGTGTAGTAGTTTTCACTTTAGGAGGAAGTCACCCTGTTGGTCCAGATCAAGGATCGACTCCTCTCAAGCGCGAAAGCTTGTCACCTTCCACTTGGCCAGAGCTTTTTACTTGGGTTTCCCCTGCTCCTAAAGGGATTACGGTGAAAAGGAATGATGCGTTGACCCTCAGTATGGGAGATCCTGATCCTTTGTAAAGGATGATGCGAGATTCCACTGGTTGGAGTTGACTATTTCCTAGAAACCGAACCTCTCAGTTTTAGAAAAAAACTATAAAAGTTTTTGCAATCATAAGTATTAAGCTGTGATGTTATAAAACATCTATGTTAAAATTCGGGAACTGGAATTGATTAGTAACTGAAATGTATGTTGATGGTGCAGTACTAGCAACAGACGAAAAATACAATGAGGCAATATACAGCAGTGCTAAAAGATTGGTTGCAGCAATAGATGGTCTTCCAGATCCAGGTGGTCCAGCAGTGAAAGATAACAAGAGAGAATCAAATTTCAAAACCAAAGAAGAGACAGAAGAGAAGAGAGGACAGTTTAGTCTTGTCGTTGGAGGTTTGCTTGTAATTGCTTTTGTTGTTCCAATGGCTCAGTACTATGCTTATGTCTCTAGGAAATAGTGACACGGGTTTACTTTCGTACCAAACCGATTCAGTCCGGTTATTTGGTTATGATTATCTCCCGTAAATCGGTTTATTTGAGCAATAAAAAAAGTACATATTGATAGCAAAGTAATAAATGAATGAATGGAACAACAATATATTTAAAATTTTAAGCTTAGAAGAAATGGCATTTGGTCTGAAAATGGTGGATCAGAATACTTTCCGGTTAAGATTTGAGAAGAAACAAACTGGTTTGCGGCTTCGGTATAGTGAATACCATCCCAGTTTATATACTCCGAACTGTCATTGCAAGCTTTGGCTGTCACTGAGATCCCATCTAAGACTTTGGTTTGGCCACAAGAAATGCGACTATCATAATTTAATGGTGCACCTCCAACTCCACAACATGCCATTAGTGGATTTTCAAAACCTGAAAACATTGTAATATTGTTGCTAAACCAAGATGAACAACAATCTTTAAGTAGTTTTGGAACTCGGAATGAATTGCGAAATGCTTACCGAATCGGGAGTAATTAGCAATGAGATTTGATTTGATCGTGAAGATATCAACGTAAGTAACGTTTGAATCAGGGAACTGTGCTTGAAATTTGTTGGTAAAAGCATGGAGTTGAAGATTAAAGAGTTTGGCTGCTTGGTTGTGGGAACTAACACAACCAAACTCATCAAGCTTTGTTGAATCTGTCCCAAATTTGGCAATATTTTGAGCCAAACATCCTAATGGCCCTGTGTTGTGTATCCAGAAATTCCTAGCTCCTTCTTCATACAACCTCTGCAAGTATTCAATGGAAGCACATCTTATGTTTTATAAACATCTAACGAGAGACATGATCGAACCCTCGAACCCTGATACCAAGAGACAGACCAAGTGGCCATTGCCACTAGACTAAAGTGGTCTCCGCATTCTATAATTGTATCTAACACATAACTCTTGTGGTTTTCTCTTTGCAACTACAGACGTTTACAGTGGAAACAAATTACTAGGTTTCACAAATTTTGAGAATTAGTATGTTTTGGTACATGACGTAATTTGGTGCAATTATGTTTTGGGTTGATATTAAGTTTTCCTATAAAGAAATAGTTTGGTAAAGTGTTTTTTTTTCAAGTGGTTGAGTGTGATCTATGTTGCCTTTCCGATTCGAATTGACTTCATTCATTGAGTTTCGTTTGCCCAACAAGAAAATAAAAATAAAGACATAGCTAACTTCCACGGATTTTAAAAGAAAATTAAGGTCCAGTTATAAATTTCTGAGAATTTGTTTGGTTTGGGTTGGGTTAGATGTGTCGATCAACATGAATAAACACCAATAACAAACAAACAAAAGGCAGAAAGAGTGTTTTAGTGATTTACCTTGAGTCCTGATTCAAAAGTTTCAAGTATTGAAGGAATAGAGGCAAGAACTTGGTCAAGAGTCTTAGAGTAGAAGGCACCAGCTAAATCATTTTGGCCAATATCAATCATGTATAATCCTTTTGAATAATAATCAATTGGTGGTAAGTATCTGTCATATCTCCTTCCTACAAAAGCAAGATCATCAAAACAAAACTTTGCTTCATTTATACATCATCAAAATCTCACCAACAAAAAGTTCAAAATTAGCCCCACCTGGTTTAGAAAGTATTTCATTGGCCCTAGCTTTGAACCGGATGAATTGAGAAATTTGAAGATCAAAGGAGAAAGGAGAAACCGAGGTCGGGTTTGCGGGAAGAATGGTTGATCCTGCTGCTGCAAAGTTACACCCTTTTTTGAAATTTGGTAAACCTAATGAATCCAAATATGGATTTAGAAATGGCATGTCCATTTCATCCACTACACAAACACCAAAAAAAAGCAAAACATTAAGCAAAAACATATGTTATGAAGTGAATACCAAATCAAACAAGACATATCAATGAAGAACAACATATACATAGAAAATCTATAATAAGTCTGCCATCACAATATCTTCCAGAGGGAACTTTGAAGTAACTCAAGCCATATGGAGGATTGACATTTTCGATCCCGGCCGATATGAGATTGCCCGTGTCGGAATTCGAATCACCAAAGTTGATGATTGTGGGATAGTTTAGGGTTATGGAGAGAGATGAAGACAAGAACAAGGAGATTAACATGAAGAGAACAATTGAGAGATTGTTTACAATGGAAGCCATTGTGTTGGAAACAAACAATAGAGCCATATGCAATGAAGCAAACTTCTTTAAATGGTTTATTTACTCGATAAAATGAAACTTTTAGAAATATAAAGATCCTACAACAACCGAGACAAACTTTTAGAAATTGACGTCAAAAAAATTTGCTTTCTAGAAGAATTATAATTGTGAAATGATTAATATATAAACAAGTAAACAAAATGAAAATTTGATTACATATCAAAAGGAGAGCCATTTTCATATTATTTCGTGCTTGTTGTCGTTGAAACTATTTAATAAAATTAAATCTTTAATTTTTAGTTTTTTACTAAGCGTAAAAATAATTAATCACTATAGTAAATATATCATCAATTTCTACAAAATCATTATAATTAGTTTAATCTATACCATAGTTATCAATTTTCTTACTGCATGATTTTAGTTTTACAGTTTTAACAACTAAGTTAATATAGAATATTAAAACAAATATTCAGACTAATTAAACAAATTTAATTAATGTTCTCTTGATCAGAAAAAAATCTAATTAATTTTCTAGATTTCTAATATTTGTGTATATAAAGAACCTAAATTAAAACCTGCCAGAATATACATTGAACGGTGGTTAAATTTAGAAATGTCACAATATAAGTTAGCTTCGAGGTTACTTCATGAAGAAGTATTATCGAGATTAGTTTTTTATTATTATTAAGGATGATTAATTTGGTACCAAACATATTAACTTGGACATATTCGCTTTCGTAAAGACTAATGAGAGTTTGCTTATTTATTTATTTATTTATTATTTTTACGACCTTTTTTGGCTTGCAGATTGCAAAAATTTTTATAAAAAAATCATGTATAAAATTAATATATAAAATCAAGCAAGAAAGTTACAAATGAATGCTCAAAAATTATATATCTTGTTATCCACTTTTATGTTAATGATTTGCAAATATTTTTTGTTTAATTATAAATTATAGACTATTTTAATCAAATTGAAAGAGAAAATAATTAGAAACATATAAATTTAAAATAACTTAAGACTGATGAGTTCTATCTTGTTTTATCTTTTGGTTTTCCTAATTGTAGTTTTGATATAATTTTATTAGAAAAAAAATTGAACATTTGATATATAATATTACAATAAAAATGGTGTTTTCAATATTTAATAGATGAAAATAATATATTTAGTGTAAGAAGAGAAAAAAAGACTTATATGAAATATAAAGATGTTGAAAATTAAATTTTAAAAAATAAGAATAGAATATTTAGGAAAAACCTTACTTAGAAAATCAATAAGAAGACGTCCATCGCAGAATCTTTGAGATGAAGTTTTGAAAGAACTTTGTCCATTAGGAAGGTCAAGATGAATGCCAAGGCCAGCAACGAGATTTCCGGTATCAGAATTCGAATCTCCGAAGTTAAAAGCTGACAAATAATTGAAATCAACTGAATTTGAAATCTGTATATTCATGGTAATTAATATGATGACATAGATGAATTTCATCATATTCAACAATTTCATGAGCTCTTTGTTTTTTTGTGTTGAAACGGGCTTTTTGAGATTTTATAGAATCCATTTGTCTACTTTAAAAAGTGTGTTAATGCTTTAAATTGTGGATTTAGGAAAACACTATACAAGCAAGATTGTTGCTTTGAATTTTGCTTGCAAGGCTTACTATCTTTGTCTCTATATATTATATAGAGTGGTAAAAATGTCAGAAAATCATTAACTTTTAAGGTAGTTGAAAAACTCAGATCTTTCAAAACTTGTTAAATTTAATCTGAAATTGTTATTGACTTATTAATTCACTCGCAAAATTTTGTTGATCGACCCGTTTTTACTATATTACCAACAATTAGATTAATAAGACCAGATCTATATGGGATGGTAGACCTATTTTTCCACAAATTGTAGTAAACTTTTAAGAAGGAATTGGTCAAATTACTTAATGATCTTCTATTATCAGGACATTTCGATCCGAAGTTAAATGTGACTAATATTTTTCTGATTCAAAGAAGGATAGACCATCATCAATATAGGAATTTAGACATATAATTCTATGTAAGACGTGTGTCATAATACTATATCAAAAGTCTTTTATCAACGGTGGAAGAGGTTCTTATCCAATCTGGTTTCAGAGAGGCAATCACCTTTTGTCCCACACAGGCTAACTTCAAATAACATCATGATAGCTAAAGAGGTGTTACATGGAAATAAAACATATATGAGTAAACTTTTTGATAGGGTTAAATAGAACTTTGTATAACAATTATTTAAGAAAATGGGCTTTCATAAATATCAATTCATTGCATGATATGGTATATTAGATCGTTGTGTTACTCGATTTTTCCTCATCAATTTGCAACCGCAAGACAGACTAATTCGCCATCATGGGCTTAAACAAGGAGACCTCTTTCTCCATATGTTTTTATAGTGCATATGGTCGCCGGCCTAAAGAAGACAGAAGAAAGAAACATGTAAATGGGATAACAATATCCAAAGATTGTCATGTGGTTTCCCATCTTTTCTTTGTTGATGACTCTTTGTATTTTTGCAAATGTATCACTAATCAGACATAATTGAGATTCTGAAAGTTTATAAGACAACATCGGATCAACAAATAAACTTTTCAAAATCTTGTATTTAGTTTGGAAATATGGTAAAATTAAAGGACAAAATAAATATCCAAAACATTTTGGAATCTCAAATATTGGAGAAAGGGTCATCGAGAGCTTAGGAGAATCAAAAACGAAGATTTTTTCCTTTACAAAGTAGAAGCTCCAAGACAGAACATCGAGCTGGTCCTCAAATTTTTCATCAAAAGACAGAAAAAGATCTTAATAAATTCAATTATTACGGCTTTTCCTATGTATGTACTGTCCTATTATTAACTCCAGAAATCGAAAATTATATTACTATATAGAATAAAGCAAAATTCTTAGTTGAAAAATAATAGTGAATCAAAAAGAATATACTCAAAAATAAGAAAAATTATGTAAGAATAAGGATGAAGAAGGATTGGGTTTTATATCCACGGAGGAATTTAACTCACCCTTACTCGCAAACCAGTTATGGAGATTACTTACCTTCTTAGAATCTCTGTTTTCTAGGAGTTTTAGAGATATATATTATTAAAACTCTGATCTTCTGGCTATGAGGATACACTACCCATCACATGGATGGAGGAGCATTATTTCGGTGAGAACTTTGGTAGGTAAGGGGATTGTCAAGAGGATATGGAATTGTCAATCTCAATTTGTATGATATGATCTGTGGATACCATCAAATGTTCCGAGAGCTACATCTTGCTGAGAGCCAACCATCTAACTGGATCTTATGGTCGATCAATTAATTGATCCTAATTCGGGTTCATGGAAGGTTTCACTAACAAGATAGACAATCTATCTGGTGAATGTTCCTCTTGTTTTGGGAATCACTCTAAAATAAAATAAAATTAGGCATATTTTGGCTTGCTATTTTAAGATGTTTTCATGTAAAAGAAAATTTACATCAAAGAGGATAAAGATGCGACACAAGAAGATCCAGATGTGATATTGAAATGGAATCAATAAATCATATTTTATTTGAGTGTCCATGGGCCTAGGTAACCGAGGAGCTATCAAATGTTTCCTCTCAAACAGAGGTTTTCCCAAAATCTTTGATATACAGTAATTTGGATTACTTTTTCTAGTGAATCCCAAATCTGGTAGAATTCATGAGTTTTCCATATATTCTTTGGAACATTTGGAAGACAAAGAATGACAATATCTTTTCGAATTTAGACAAGATTCTGAGAGACATCCTCAAGTTGCAAAGATTGAGTCAGATGCTTGATTTGAAGTGCATAATGATTGCGAGGCTGTAGAGGTTTCTAAGGCAAACTATCAACTCTCTATAAGCTTTGGAAAGCAGTGGCTAAATCCTTGGTAGGTAATCAGTTCTACACAATACCGCTGTTTTGTACATGGTTCATGTAAAGACTCAAAATATTTTTATGGAATTAGGTTTTAATGTCTTCTAGATGCATGAAAAGAGTAAACATGGTGCGAGAGAAGTTCATCGCTATTTATCTCCGCTCCACATTGAGTTCGAACTGCTCCTATGGATCATGGAATCCATTGGGGTAAATCAAATTTTTGAAGTTGCACTTTTGCCATTGATTGTTCAGAGATCCTGAAATGGTGTCAGACTTTCAGCTCTAGAAGATTGACCAAATTTTTTGTAGTATTTGGAAGAATTTAACAGGCTTAGAAATGTTAGAATTTGAAAAATGACTACATGTCAAAATTGAAGTAAATTTGAATGAGAAATGAAGTTTAGTCTTTAAATGATAAACTCAACAATTATATCTCCTTTAAATGTGAATTTTGTAACAACAAAAGAATCCATAACAATGAGAAATAAATGACTTAAATGTTGAGAATCAATTTTCATAACTCCTCTTTATTTTTATGTTGAATATTTGGTTATAAAACCAAGTGATTTCTCATTGAAAAAAAACAATTAGAATTTTTGTGTAACTACACAAAAATCTCAATCCTCTCAATCTCTTTCTCTTCTATTGAGTCTCAGAGTACAACATGGTTCTAGAGTTTGTTAGCTCTTATTTTTGAGTGTTGCAAGATAAGAGAAACCGAAGTGGTTTTATCCTAGGATTCTTGAACGCATCAAGCTGGCACACTACTTGCATTAAAAGAATTAAGGAGAGAAATTTTATCTCGACTCTACTTCATCTCCAATTATAATTATATCAAAGTATCAAAGTTGTATTTTAATGTTATGTCCTTTTATTTATCCTTTACAATTCAAGAGTGTGTTCATTATATAAATTCAGGTCCTACAATCTTAATTCTTTTAAATTTTTGTTATTATTAGGTTACTCTAACAAAAACTCTGATTTGTGAAGGATTCTAATAAGAATAGGTGTTAAGCGAGATATTGTTAAGGCATTCATCCAATAGATCTGTTTAAATTAGATTTAACTCTTGAGAACGTAATCGGTTTTCTGCTTCTTATTTTGAATAAGAAACGAGTCTAACCAAAACCTGGTTCCATTTCTTTGATTTCTAAAAAGAAAAAGAAAAAAAACGAAATTCCAAAAGAAAAATATTGGTGAATTCTTTTGTTCTTAATAAAGACAAAACACATAACATGTGTTCTTGTTCTTGAGTTCAAAAACTCATTTTAATTTTAAAATCAAATACACATGTTATTAATCCATGTTTAATAACATAATTAATTTCTGGTTTGATTTCTTAGGTATTGATAAGTACATGTTTAGTATTTATCAAAAAAACATTATTTAGAAGAGAGATAAAAAACAAGATTCGTTTTTGGTTATAATTGATTGTATATTGGTTTCATGAACCAATTTTATTTAATATGCTCAATGTATTTAGAATTACCTAGTAACTTCACACACATACTTGAAAGTGTAGGGGTACTAAGTAATTTCTAAAAAATACTTAAAAGCATAGGATACCTAATAAAAAGGGTTATATCATCACCAATGTAGGTCAAAACTAGATCTAAAATTATTGATTATTTTCCTTTGAATATACAGACAATAATAATGTTCATTGATTATTGATATTTAAATAAGAAATATAAATTATTTTATATTAGAGAAACCAATTCCGACAGTTTGGTAACCCACTTGGCTATAAATCGAGCAATGAGTATTCTCTATAGTGGTAAATCTTTGACAAGATGACATAAGACCATTAGACAATTGATCTCAAATGGAATTATCTTAATAGACTATATCCATTTGGAAAACAACCTAGGATCCACTTGTTAAAGGTGTGTCATGAGATCAAATTGTAAAATCATCAAGAGGAATGGGTTTAAGCCTATGATTTAAAGATGAGGTTTGATGGACACCCTACCTACGTGACTGGAGATCCCAAGAAGTAGGTTCAAAAGGAGAACTGTATTAAAATTATTCTACTAAGAGCACTGAGAGACCTTAATCTCTTCCCAGCTTCTAGGATGATGAAGATGCTTCCTTTATGTATAAAGGATAAGCGTTGGTTTTAATGATTTAAGTCTATATCTTTAAGATATACATGAAGTATTGTAGGATACTTCTTAAAATAAAGCTATTGGATGATCACCTAATGAGTGTGAAATGAGGCCGTTTCTAGGAGAATGAAGGTAAGGCTATATTCTTCAAATTCACTCATGATTAACCAGGCAAGTTCAAGGTCAAAATGAACACACTAGAGAACCTAGTTTCATGAGAAAATGAAGTTGTGCAATAGTTGTTGATTAGGTTTACATAAAAGTCCAGGAGGTTCAAGACATCATGTTCACCTTCTGATCGAGTAAATCCGACAATTATGAAAATGAGTGGTTCAAGGCTGAAAAATGCTACCATATTAGATACAATGAATGTTTTGCTTATACTCTCAAAAGTCTATTTGTCTACTCTTGTTGTGTCTAGTTTTATTGAGTCTTGTCTAGTTAGGTAAAGTCTTTCTATCAAGTCAACATATCTTGAGAGTCATTTCCATTCATGTGGGAGATTGTTAGAACTTCAAAAATGACTACATGTCAAAATTGAAGTACATTTGAATGAGAAATAGAGTTAAGTCTTTATGTTGAAAAATTCAACAATTATATCTCCTTTGATTGTGAATTTTGTAACAACAAAAGAATTCAAACCAATGAGAAATAAATAACTTAAATGTTGAGAATTAATTCTCATAACTCCTCTTTATTCTTATGTTGAATATTTGGTTATAAAACCAAGTGATTCATCTTCTCATTGAAAGAAAAAACAAGTAGAATTTTTGTGTAACTACACAAGATCTCAATCCTCTCATCTCTTTCTTTTCTATTGAGTCTGAGAGTACAACATGGTTCTAGAGTTTGTTATTTTTGAGTGTTGCGAGATAAGAGAAACTGAAGTGGTTTTATCCTAGGATTCTTGAACGCATCAAGCCGGCACACTACGGGCGTTAAAAGAATTAAGGAGAGAGATTTTATCTCAAGTCTACTTCATCTCCAATTATAATTATATCACGGTATTAAAGTTGTATATTTCTGTTAAGTCCTTATATTTTTCCTTTACAATTCAAGAGTGTGTCTATTATATAAACTCAGGTCCTCCAATCTTAATTCTTTTAAATTTTTGTTATTGTTAGGTTACTCTAACAAAAACTCTGATTTGTGAAGGATTCCAATAAGAACAGGTGTTAAGCGAGATGTTGTTAAGGCATTCATCCAATAAATCTGTTTAAATCAGATTTAACTCTTGAGAACGTAATCATTTTTCTGCTTCTTATTTTGAATAAGAAACGAGTCTAACCAAAATCTGGTTTAATTTCTTTGATTTCTAAAAGGAAAAGGAAAAAAAAAAGAAAAACGAAGTTCCAAAAGGAAAATATTGCTGAATTCTTTTGTTCTTAATAAAGACAAAACACATAACATGTGTTCTTGTTCTTGAGTTTGAAAACTCATTTTGATTTTAAAATCAAATGCACATGCTATTAATCCATGTTTAATAACATGATTAATGTCTGAATCCATGTTTAATAACATGATTAATTTCTGGTTTGATTTCTTAGGTATTGATAAGTACATGTTTATGTTTAGTATTTATCAAAAATACATAAGTTAGAAAAGAAAAAAAACCAAGATTATTTTTTGGTTATAATTGATTGTATATTGTTTTCATAAACCAATTAGATTTAATATGCTCAATGTATTTAGAATTACCTAGTAACTTTACACAACTACTTGAAAGTGTGGGGGTACCAAGTTATTTTATAAGAAATACATAAAAGCATAGGAGTACCTAATAAAAAGGGTTATATCATCACCAAAATAGGTCAAAACTAAACCTAAAATTATTGATTATATTTTCTTCGAATATACACACAATAATAGTATTTATTGATTATTGATATTTTAATAAGAAATATCAGATATTTTTATTTTAGAGAAACCAATCCCGACACTATGGTAACTCACTTGGCTATAAGTCGGGCAATGAGTATTCTCTATAGTGGTAAATCTTATAACAAGATGACATAAGACCATTAGACAATTGAACTCAAATGAAATTATCTTTATAGACTATATCCATTTGGAAGACAACCTAGGATCCACTTGTTAAAGGTGTGTTATGAGATCAAATTGTAAAATCATCAAGAGGAATAGGTTTAAGCCTATGATCTAAAGATGAGGTTTGATGGACACCCTACCTACGTGACTGGAGATCCCAAGAAGTAGGTTCAAAAGAGAACTAAATTAAACTTATTCTACTAAGAGTACTGAGAGACCTTAATCTTTTCCCAGCTCCTAGGATGATGAACAGTGCTTCCTTTATGTATAAAGGATAAGCGTTGCTTTTAATGATTTAAGTCTATAGCTTTAAGATATATGTGAAGTATTACATGATACTTCTTAAAATAAAGCTATTGGATGATCACCTAATGAGTGTGAAATGAGGCCGTTTCTAGGAGAATGAAGGTAAGGCTATATTCTCCAAATTCACTCATGATTAACCAGGCAAGTTCAAGGCCAAAATGAACACAATAGAGAACCTAGTTCCATGAGAAAATGAAGTTGTGCAATAGTTGTTGATTAGGTTTACATAAAAGTCCGCGAAGTTCAAGACATCATGTTCATGTTCTGGTCGAGTAAATCCGACAATTATGAAAATGAGTGGTTCAAGGCTGAAAAATGCTACCATATCAGATACAATGAATTTTTTGCTTGTACTCTCAAAAGTTTATTTGTCTCGTCTTGTTGTGTCTAGCTTTGTTGAGTCTTTTCTGGTTAGGTAAAGTCTTTCTAGCTAGTCATCATATCTTGAGAGTCATTTCCATTCATGTATGGGATTATTAGAACTTCAAAAATGACTACATATCAAAATTGAAGTAATTTGAATGAGAAATGGAGTTAAGTCTTTATGTTGGAAAATTCAACAATTATATCTCCTTTAATTGTGAATTTTGTAACAACAAAAGAATTCATAACAATAAAAAATAAATGACTTAAATGTTGAGAATCAGTTCTCATAACTCCTCTTTATTCTTATGTTAAATATTTGGTTATAAAACCAAGTGATTCATCTTCTCAATGGAAAAAAAAACAAAAAACAATTAGAATTTTTGCGTAACTACACAAGATCTCAATCCTCTCCATCTCTTTCTCTTCTATTGAGTCTAAGAGTACAACATGGTAAAGTTCGTTAGCTCTTATTTTCGAGTGTTGCGAAGTGGTTTTATCCTGGGATTCTTGAACGCATCAAGCCAGCACAGTACGGGCGTTAAAATTAAGGAGAGAGATTTTATCTCGATTCTACTTCATCTCCAATTATAATTATATCACGGTATCAAAGTTGTATTTTTATGTTATGTCCTTATATTTATCTTTTACAATTCAAGAGTGTGTCCATTATATGAATTCAGGTCCTACAAGAAACATTTCACCAGATTTTTTCTCCATCTGATCTCTAGAGCTTTTAATAGTAAGACAAATTTGTTAGATCGTAATGTTTATGCCCTTTCAGGAAATTGCAGGAATGTAAACATTATGACTCTTTATTGGTTTCCATAATTAATATAAGTTAAGTTTCTGAAAAAAATAAAGTGTGATTTAATTAGTAAGTAAATTTAACCACCGATTGAATCGACAATTGGATCATTAAAACATGATTCATGGTCCAAACACTAACTTATATCATGTGAGGAATGGAGAGTACTAAATAGTCTTGTTAAATCATTAAATTCAAATGATTATAAAAATGATCTATTATCTGCAAATGATGTAATTTTTACAACAACAAAAAATACTGTTCATTTTTGATAAGAACTTCTTGACTGTTATTCAAATTGTTTAATAATGTATGTATATTGAACTTTCCGAGACAATTCTAAATTCTGGGAGGTAATTATAATTGGTCAATAAAATATATTGAAATGCTAGATCACTTTTGAATTGATAATAATCGATGTAACTATGAATGTTTGGAATATCAATAAAGGAAACCAATTCAAATAAGAATGTTTGGCATAAAAATAATTTTAGTAAAACTGATTAAGTGGAGGGTTGACGATCCAGATCCCCCTAAGAACTATCATATCGTATCAGATCCCCCCCAAACTATTGCCCCCAATTGGAAGTATCAAAACCTATTTCCCCCTGATGTGTTTTCTTTGGTATAATCGAATTGAACCGATACATAACTGAAACCATACCATAACTTGACCCGATAACCTTTTCCCCAGTAACCCGAGTACTAACTCATAACCCGACCCAATAATCTTTTGACCCTTTTGCCAAATATTGTAACCCTAAGTGGTTAAGCTTCTATTCATTTTCCATCTGTTTCACACTTTTGAGGCATAATTTTCAAGGCAATCTTCTCAATTTCTTTTGTTAGGGTTATTTTTGCTAAGTATAGGAGACCATCTATAAAGCCTATTGCTTCTGCTTTCATTCTTTATTTAGTTTATTTGATATTGATGAAAATGTATTTTGTTGTTCATTAGATCAAGAATGAGTAATGAGTCTGGAGCATCAAGTTCGAATTCTCGTAATGGAGAACGAATTGTGTATGGTATTCCAAATATGTGCTGGTGTGGAGCTGCAATCAAATGTAATGTGTCGAAATCTGAGAGAAACCCATATAGAAGGTTTTACAGATGTTCATATGCTTCAAATCTGAAGGTAATTTCTAGTTGTAATATCTAATATAATGTATAGGATATGTATTATCTTTTTTTACATACTTTTCATTTGATTTTGAAGCTTACTGATGATATGCACATCTTCAAATGGTGTGATGAAGCTGTTTTCGATGAGTTTGAAAAGCATGAGAAGCATGTAATAGAGATGGAAAACAATAGGGTAGAGACAATTCAACAGCTGCAGTTAAAGCTGGAGGCCGAAATCTATGAGAGAATAGATGGTGTGGTCCTTGATGGTGAAAGAAAGATGAAGAAAATAATGGCGATTGGTTTTGTTTTGATTGCTTTGATAATGATCAGAGCCATGAAAGTGCTAAATTAGTGGAGTTTGTCTAGTGGTGTTATGATAATGGTGTAGTAGCTGTCTTTATTTGTGTTGTTGTTTATTGTATGAGACTGATCACTTTAACTTAATAGTGAAGATGCTTTTCACAATGTCTTGTTGAATTGTTTATTCAATTCAAGACAAAAGACTGTAAGGCACGATGTTGAGTTAAGCAAAATGATCACTTTAACTTAATAGTGAAGATGATTTTCACAATGTCTTGTTGAATTGTTTATTCAATTCAAGACAAAAGACTGTAAGGCACGATGTTGAGTTAAGCAAAAGACCTTGAATTAAGCAATTACAAGGCATGATGCACATGTTGTTTGTCTAGTACATATTTAGTCATTAAAAGCAATACAACTACTGAAACATTGCAGAAAAAAATATACTAAAGAGCTATAAATCTGAGACTAAAAGCTCCAAACACAATTAGATGTTGCAGCATATAATATTTAAACAGACTAAAAACAGGAGCTAAACACAACCTTTTGTCGATCTGATACCAAGACACAACCATCACCATCTACAAGAGATAAGTCTTCTATGATCTTCTTTAGAAACCAAGTCCAATTCTCTGTGTTCTCAACTTGAACAATAGCCCATGCTATAGGCTAAATTGCATTGTTTGCATCTCTTCCTAAAGCAACAAGAATATGTCATTTTGTTTTCGATCTGATAAAACAAGCATCTACACCCAAGAGAGGCCTACAGTTTTCTTTCCATGCTTTCTTTAATGTGTCAAAGCAGACATAAAGTCTATTGAATTCATCTAATCCTTCTGCATTTGTTATAGTTTTAATAGCTACACTTGAATTAGGATTTGACCATAACAACTCTGGACCGTAATCTCTTATCCGTTCAAACTGCTTGTCATATTCTATTTCAATCAATCCCAATGCCTTATTCCTTTCAGCTTGACACTGAGGCCTAGACACATTAATTCCCTATTTCTCGAAAACTAGTTGCTCAATTTTCATTGGCATAAAATATTCTGGTTTATTGTAGATTTTATCTAAGAACAACTAAGCAAGAACAGTGACCTTTAACATTTCACAACTCCCACTAACATAACAGCTATGCTCCTCTACATTGCTTCTAATCTCCCATTTACCCGAATCATCTCTAAGTGAGCAATATACTCACCAATTGCAACCAGAACCTATGCAAATAAAAGAAATATTTGTTTTATCGTACCCAGACTGTTTGATATTCTAGTGATATTTTAAAGCGTGGTCAAGAACAGCCTCTTTGAAGGCAAGGCCACTGAAGAATGGCTGACCTTTGTAGAGAGTACCTTCTCCATGCTTCATAGTATGCCTCTCAAACTGTGTCTTCTTGACATATACATACTCCTTCTTGTTGTCTGAGTATGGGTACTCATCATGGCGGATTCCTGGCTCATCAACAAATAACTCCACTTCCTGATAAATACGCTCTAACTCAAGTTGATTCCTCTCACAAAACTCATTGTCATTAACTTCATCATCACTGCTCGAATTGTGTTCTTCTCCACTAGAATACTCAACAATAGACATTGTTGATCTCGAGTTGCAGATCGAAACCCAAGAGAAGAGAAGGTTTCGTTTGAATTTCCAATTTCACTTGAAACCGCGATTAGGGTTTCAGAAAATCTGGGGATTTTTTGTTTTATGTATCGCGATGAGTCTGATGGTTGGTTTAGTATTTAATCGGGTCGGTGTTATCTTTAATCGGGTGGGTTTAATCATTAATTGGGTGGATTAAATAATTAATTGGGAATAAAACTAGGTTTGTTTTGGTTTAATGAAACATTAGTGACCGATTACTAATTATGGTCTACAATAAACCAAATCCCAGTTTAACCAAGGGTGAAATATGTTTTACTACTTGTACTTAGGTCTAAATAGATATCCAAACTTTCAATTGGGTGCAATTCGGTTTTGATACTTCCAATTGGGGGCAATTATGTAGAGCCTGATAGTTTGGTAGGATCTAATACGATATAATAGTTCTTGGGGGATCTGGATCATGAGCCTTTAAGTGGAATAAAAGATCTTAAAACTATAGTATTGACATGTCAACAATGATGTTTAATGTTTTAGAGAATATAAAATTCCAACAGTTAAAGGNAGAGGAATATATATATATATATATATATATATATATGTTGGGTTGATTGCAAAAAAACTTGGACTTGGGCTGTATAATTGAGAGGCCCAAATCATTGTAAATCCAATAATGATCCACGAAGAAAATGAATCAGAATGAAGATCGAATCTGTGTAAATTAGATGCAGAAAAGAAGATATAGAAGAAGGATTATGTCAGTTGTGATTGAGCTAAAATCCTTCAACAAACTTAACATCATATACATAGACATCATCTTCTATATATACTCGGATCTTCTTCTTCTTCTTTTCATTGATCTTCTTCGATTTCTTTGCAACATTGATTCACGAAACTTGGTGTTATGTTTCGTGAACAAACAGAGTAAAGCTCTGAGCAAAAATCTCTCTTGATCTACACCGGAGAGAGAGAATTATTTGCTTAAGCTCACGCACTCTTTGCCGGCTCTGTTTCTTCATTTCTATGTTCTATTCTCTTTATTTTATCTTTGTTCTTTTCTCTGCAACAACTTCTTGCTTCATCTTCTTTGTTTCTTTGCTATTTTCGCTAACATCCTTAAGCAAATAATATCAAATAACAGGATAGTACCAGATCTATCCAAACTCCAGCCTCTCACCGGAATCAACTATAGAAGATGGTCGGAGGAGCTTCTCTTCTTCTTCCAAGAAACAGGGCTCGATTATGTACTCTTTGAATCTGCAGATTTTGGAAAAGGCGATGGTGATTCAAATGAAATTGAGACTCAATCGAAGAAACGTGATGATGATTCTAGTAAAGTCAAGACTCAATCGAAGAAAGACACAAAGGTTGGCTCGGTTGCGGATAAAGAAATCTCAAAGACACAAAAAGAGATGGCTCTTATGAAGATTATAATCGAACTTGCAGAGGTCATATCATTAGACACCTTTCTGAGAAACTGTTCGATATCTACATGGATTATGAGTCCGCAAGAGAAATTTGGATGAACCTCAAGAAGAAATATGGAGGAGAAGATGAGGTCAAAAAGCAATACATTACCTCTCAGTGGACTTGCTTCAAGGTTCAAGAAAACAAACCGATCCTGGAACAGCTTCACGACTATGAAGCCATAGTTTCTAAGATCCAAGCAGTAGGGAGGCACATTGATGATCAACTCGCAACTCTAGTCTTGATTGACAAATAGCCAGATTCATGGAGTCAATATCGTTCTAAACTGAAACATGAGAAGAAAAGGATAAATCTTGATGAACTCATATCTGACATATTAATCGAAGAAGCGAACAGAATGTACCAAGGTTTGAACTTTGAATCTAACTCATTCAAAACTGATGCAAACCTTGTGGAAAGTGCTTCAGGAAATGGAAAAGGAAAAGGGAACTGGAAGGAAAAGAAGAAATCAAAAGAAGACAAGCTTGCACAGAAAAAATCTAAGGAATTCAAGAAGAAGATGAAATGCTGGAACTGTGGGAAAACAGGTCACAAGAAATTTGAATGCAAGCTGCCTCAGAAACCAAAAGAAGAACCTCAAGCTCACTTGATAGAGAACATTGTTGCTGTAGTTATGGAAGTTCATGCTGCTACTGATAAAGTTGAGTGGATCATTGATTCAGGATCCACAAGACATATCTGCAACGAAAGGTCTTTGTTCAAGAACTTGGAAAACAATGGAAGCAACACAGTGTATTTGGGAGATGCAAGGGCTCTAAAGGTCGAAGGGATTGGTGAAGTAGAGTTGAAAATGTCTTCAGGGAGATCTCTTACTTTGACTAAAACACTCTTTGTACCTGATATGCATAGGAACTTAGTTTCTAGTGCTCTTTTGATGAATGATGGTGTGAAAGAGACCATAGAAAGTGGAATGTTAGTCTTGTCTAAGAATGGGAACTATGTGGGAAAAGCTTACTGCTGTGGTAATCTTTTTGTATGGAAACTGATGAAGTGAATAAAGTGATTGGTTCTGGTTACTTGGTTTCCAGTTATGATTTATGGCATAGTAGACTTGGTCACTTGAATGCCAAATCTGTTAAAAAACTGAAACAAACAAATCTGATTCACGGTTCGGTAAACTTCAATACATCAAGATGTGAAATCTGTGTAGAAGCAAAACATGCTAGATTACTTTTCAGAAATCCAATCACTTGTTCTTCCACAGTTCTAGAGTTAGTACATACAGACATAGCAGACTTTAAAAATAGACCCAGTAGAGGAGGAAAGAATTACTAAATCACCTTTGTAGATGACTGCTCTAGATTTACTCGTGTGTATCTGCTGAAATCAAAGGATGAAGCATTTGATGTGTTTGTTCAGTACAAGAATGAAGTAGAAAATCAAATGAACAGAAAGATTAAAAGAATGAGATCAGATAGAGGAGGAGAATACATGTTAGAAAAATTCAGAAGTCTATGTATTAGTGAAGGTATTATCCATGAGACTTCAGCACCTTATTCACCACAACAAAATGGAATTGCAGAGAGGAAAAACAAAACGCTTAAGGATATGATGAATGCGATGCTCTTAAGCTCAGGTCTATGTGATCAAATGTGGGGGGGAAGCAGTTCTCATAGCATGTTTCATTCTCAACCGAGTCGCACATAAAAGAATTCAAGGAACTCCTTATGAACATTGGAAGGGTTACCCACCAAACTTGAATTATCTGAAATCATGGGGCTGCTTGGCTAAAGTTGGATTGCCGGACTTTAAAAGGAGCAACATAGGATCAAAAACTCAAGATGCAATCTTCATAGGCCATGCTAATAACAGTGCTGCCTACAGATGTATTCTCTTTGACAAAACTTTGATGATATTGAGTCAAGTTGTAGAATCTAGAGATGTAGAGTTTTTGGAAGATGTTTTTCCCTTCAAGAAGAACTCAACTCAGACTCCTCTATCTGCTTTCAGTGTTAGTCCAGTCACGAATTCTGAAACTAGCTCACTGAAAAGAAACAGTTCAGAGATGCTGAATGACACGAAAGTTAGAAAAAGCAAGAGAGCAAGAATTGCAAATGATTTTGGCGCAGACTTTATAACCAACTTCTTAGTAGAAGAAGATGAGTTAAGCGAAGAATTTGTATTCACCTATCTCTTAGAAGAAGAACCTCTATCTTATGTTGAAGCAATAAAGTCAATTGACTCACAATTTTGGAAGGAAGCTATAGACAGTGAATACGAATCCATAGTCACAAACCATACTTGGGAAGTAGTGGATTTACGGAATGGTTGTAAAGCTTTGAGATGCAAGTGGATACTTAAGAAGAAGTTGAAAACAGATGGAACTATAGATAAATTCAAAGCTAGGCTAGTAGTTCTGGGTTTTTCTCAGAAAGAAGGTGTGGATTTTTTCGACACATATGCTCTAGTCACTAAGATAACCTCAATAAGAATACTTATAGCATCTGCCTCAGCACACAAGCTGGTGATACACCAAATGGACGTTAAGACGGCGTTCTTGAATGGTGACTTAGATGAAGAAATCTATATGCAACAACCAGAAGGCTTTGTGACTGAAGGGCAAGAAGATAAAGTATGTAGATTGAAGAAATCACTCTATGGATTGAAACAAGCGCCTAAAAAATGATTCGAAAAATTCAGTACAGTTCTGATTGAGAATGGATTCAAATCAAATACAGGAGATACATGCATATTCAGTAAAAGACTCGAATCAGAATATGTAATTATCTGCTTGTATGTTGATGATATGTTAATAATAGGAACAAGTCTGCAGAAAGTTGAAGAAACAAAGACATTTCTCAGTTCAAAGTTTGACATGAAAGATCTAAAGGAAGTAGATGTGATATTGGGAATCAAGGTGACAAGAACGATGGAAGGTTACAGTCTTTCTCAATCACATTACTTGGAAAAGATACTTAAAAAGTTCGGATATTGGGAAAAACAAGCTGCAAGAACTCCTTGTGACAGCTCGTTGCACTTAAGGAAAAATAGAGGAGAAAACATTAGACAAGGTGATTATGCTAAGATTCTTGGAAGTGTGATGTATCTTATGAACTGCACCAGACCCGATATAGCTTATGATGTGAGTAGGTTAAGTAGATACACACATAGTCAAAATGATGAACATTGGAAAGCTATGGATCGCTTGTTAAGGTATCTCAAGGGAACTCAACACTACAATTTGAATTATGCAGGTTCAGCATGTGTATTAGAGGGATTTTGTGATGCAAATTGGGTTACCGATCAGGATGAAATCAACTCTACCAGTGGGTTTGTGTTCATGTTAGGTGGAGGTGATGTTTCTTGGAGATCTAGAAAACAAACGTGCATCGCAAGATCAACAATAGAGTCTGAGTTGATAGCTCTAGAACTCGTAGCACAAGAAGCAGATTGGCTTAGAAATGTGTTTGCAGACTTACCTATGACAAGTAAGTCATGTTCTTTAGTTCTTATAAGATATGATTCTCAAGCTGCCATTGGAGTTGTTAAGAACAAACTATACAATGGAAAGAAAAGGCATATTCGAATGAGACACAAAGTAATCAGAGATTTAATGAAATCTGGTGTGTTGTCAATTGAATTTGTGAGATCACTAAAGAACATTGCTGATCCATTTACCAAAGCATTGTGCGGTAGAATGGTAAGTGAAACAGCCACAGAAATGGGTCTATGTTAGACTTGAGTTTAGTGAGAATCTCATAAGGCTCCTCCCTGTTGTACTTATTGATTTAAGTCACAGTCCAAGAGGTCAAAAGTCAGAGAGGATCATGATGATAAACTTGGAGAAGTTTGTAAAATATAAGTGGATTGAAATACATAATTTCTTGTAAGAGAAAAGAAGATGTACTTTCAATACTTATGTTGAATAAGCAAAATGTTTTGTCTGCTAGTATCTCATCAAGAGAAGTTAAGTAGAGTTGAGAATGTTTATTAAACAGTCTCAGGTTTTGTCAAAAACGAAGTAGAATTGGAAATCTTTATATATGAATTTGTTGCAGAACAATTGATTCAAGTCCACAGGACATCAATGGTGAGGTTCGAAGTTTGTGAAATCAAGTGGGGGATTGTTGGGTTGATTGCAAAAACTTAAACTTGGGCTGTATAATTACGAGGCCCAAATCATTGTAAATCCAATAATGATCCACGAAGAAAATGAATCAGAATGAAGATCGAATCTCTGTGAATTAGATGCAGAAAAGAAGATATAGAAGAAGGATTACGTCGGTTGTGATTGAGCTAAAATCCTTTAACAAACTTAACAGCATATACATAGACATCATCTTCTATATATACTCGGATCTTCTTCTTCTTTTCACTGATCTTCTTCGATTTCTCTGCAATATTGATTCACGAAACTTGGTGTTACGTTTCGTGAACAAAAAGAGTTAAAGCTCTGAGCAAAAATCTCTCTTGATCTACACCGGAGAGAGATAATTATTTGCTTAAGCTCAGGCACTCTTCGTCGGCTCTATTTCTTCATTTCTATCTTCTATTCTCTTTCTTTTATCTTTGTTATTTTCTCTGCAAAAACGTTTGCTTCATCTTCTTTGTTTCTTTGCTATTTTCGCTAATATATGCAGGATTCTTAAAAGTACCTACATCAAAGTTCTGTTTCCTATGATGTTCATCGAAAAAACGATTCTTATATAATTGATTTTAAGAGGCTTAAGAAAAATATAATTGATTATAAAAGCATATTTCAATACCCTTAATTTTTACAGAATCTATATTACTCTTTTTTTTGTCATTTTGATAACTTAAATTTCATTAAGATAGTAAAACTGCTCATAGGAAATATTATTTACAAAGGTTGAATCACAACCTCATTCTCTAATATTACAAGCAAGAAAGTTAATTTATGTCTCATATAATTTAGATAAAACAGAAAAAATACAAACTCTTAAGTCTTTTATGTAGGAAAAAAATATCGACCACTCATCAAAATATGTCACCATATATAAGAAACCTACACATTGTCGCTAATTTATACTTCAAACCATATTAAGGAGAGATTAGACACAATGGCCTGTTCATTTGGTGGTAGTTAGCGACAGCGACCAAAAATTGTTCGTTTAGCGGTCGTTGTTTTAACGACCGGTCGCAGCGACCAGCAACTGCAATTTTGAATCGCTAAAAAATTCAGCGACTAATTGCTGGAATTGGTCGCTAGCGACCAGCGACTACTAAACGAACAAAACTAGCGACCAAAAAAATTAATTAATTAAAAATATATTTAAATAAATAAAATTTCAGTTTAAAATAATAAAAATTAAATTATAATAATTACAATTTATATTTTTGTAAAAAATAAGAAATTTTGAAAAAAAATTTTACAAAAATTTGATTTTAATTANATATAAATATAGTAATATTTTTTATTTAATTTTTAAAATCAAATTTGCATATTTTTTGCTAAATAAATATCAGTATTTTCTAACTTACATTAACATACAAATTTTAAAACTTTTATGAATATATTAATAAATTTATAAAAAAATTTGTAAATTTCTTTTTTTTTAATAAAAAAGAGTCGCTGGTCGCTGCGAGTGCGAAACGAACAACATAGCGACAGGTCACAGCAACAAGTCACAGCAACTAATAAACGAACATAAAACCAATTTTTTGATCGCAATCGCTGATCGCAGTCGCTAGCGACCACAAAGCAAACAAGGCCAATATCGCCTATAACACTGCCTCAACTTCAAAATGAAGTGTTGAGAAACTCTTCTAATTCCACAAGCTCCCATGCACACTCCTATTTTTTTTAATATAGAAGTAAATAAAAAGTTCTAAAGGATTTTTGAAATAAAATAGATAAAAGTGGTTTCGGCGTTACTCAATGGCCCATTGAAAACATAGATTCCTGGTTTTGTAAAGTTTGGTACAATAAAACTATTTTCATCGAATTTCACATTGGGAATTATTGTTGCAGACAGATAAGATTGGTTTGAGAATGAGTGAATGACTAAAAGATTTTTTTGTTTTACTTTATTATTATTCTTCCTCCAAAAACTAAAGTTTAATTTCGTTTTAAATTCTTTTAACTATTTTTTATTTGATTTATTAGTATTAACCTAATCCAACTACCATTTTATCTCCAGCTGTTACCATTTAATTTACTTTAGTAGTCAACAACTTACCCCTAACAAAAAGTAAAAAAAAAAAATCGATATTTCATGTTTATTAGAAAATT
This sequence comes from Lepidium aucheri, assembly GCA_900406435.1. NCBI lineage: Eukaryota > Viridiplantae > Streptophyta > Magnoliopsida > Brassicales > Brassicaceae > Lepidium > Lepidium aucheri. The sequence goes on along the minus strand of OVBA01000146.1, from coordinate 51,175 downwards.
GAACAAGTTCAAAGAAACGCAGAATCTACTTATAGTACAAGATATTAGAAAAAATTAACTAAAATGATATAAAATCGTAATAAAAATCTCCCAAACCGGCTCTAATCATTTACTCACTCTGTAAACCGGTTTACATTAGGGTTTTTGTTGAGCATCATCATGAATATGAATACGAAGCATTTCATGTATTGCAGTAGCAATATCAGTTACTGACGTAAGCTTACAATAATCTTCCATCTGCAATTTTAATATCAAAATGTTAAATTTCTGACAAAATATAAATAACATAAATTACACTTAAAGTTAATATTCGTATTTGGATTGAACTTTCTAACTGCCTCTTTTTGTATTTTATTTACCAAATCTGAAAAATTCAACAAAAGATTTATAATTTTTGGGGTTTTCTTTGAAATTTTGATGTAACTTTTACAACAAAACCAAAATAGCATATTTTTGAGTTCCTTTATACATCTCATCGCTGTCAGAATCTATAAATAGTAAATATATTTGGCTATATGTGTTTTGTATATATATACATATTTGGTTATTCTTTCATCTATATGCTAAAGTGTTTTTGGTTTGGTCATATCCCATGGTAAATATAATTCATTATTTATATATAGCTTTATGGTATTATGATTGTAACTTAGAATCTGATATAAAAAATTGTAACTTAGAACTTTCTATTTTTGATATTTAAAGAGTTTATATTTTTAGCAACTTTAAATCATTAAAAATTAAATTCTTTTGGCAAAAAGTATATCATTATATATTACTGAAAAATAGTACTGCTTTGACATATGAAGAAAACAAAATATTAATAAAATTAATTTTATATAAGAGAACATAGTTCAATGAATATAAAATATTAAGACTGTTGAAGCTCTAAAAACGTGTATCTTAAATAAAAATTTACTAAAAGAAAATATAAATCACTAAAACTAGGGATGAGTAGACGAGTGAAAATTTGGTAACTAGGAATATTTTTAATTCTTGGATAATAATGATTATTGTAATAATCTTAATGAAACGTTAAAACAGGGAAACGTTAAAATGAAATAGATAATAAAGTAGCAAAAAAAAATTGGTTTTCTAATAAAATAGCAATTTTGGGTTAAGACAACATTAATTATCGGGTTTAATTTTTGTACTGAGAGACTATAAACTAACACAAAATATTGTTGACAATAAGAGTTGCATGTGAATGATCTACTGAAGTTGCCAGAAGGATCCAGAATTGATTTGCTATATAATTATCGTTATAATTAAATCTATGCTTGATGAAGATTACTATAATATATCTACTAGTGATATTAATCACACTTTAATATTAAATTAAACAATAGGCGACGAAAGAAAAACAATTAGGTTAAGGCTAGATCTAGCATCTTATTACAATCTAGAATTTTGGTTATAACTATATATATTTTCTTTTTGGATTTCATGCAGTAAAAACATTCCAACTCATTATTTTACAGCTTTAACCTACATTTAAAAAAATACGAAAAATTAATCTCAAAAATAAATAATATGCAGTATAATCTTTATATAGATTTTGAAAAAGTTTTAATTGTCACATACATAAGATTTTCAAACTTTAAGAATAAATTTTGAACTCTTTGTCATGTGGACTTCGAATGCATATATTTCTAATTATCAAAATTTAATAACAACGCTGAAATGTTATATTGTGTGTTTTTATATTTATTGTGGATCTATTTGCATTTTTTGGATATGAAAGTTAAAGTTGCAAAAAATAGAAAGACATCGAATTGTTTATTTACTGTAACATAGTCAAATCAAGGGTAAATATATAGTGATTAAGGATAAAACATGAAACGTACCTTAGTGGAGAAACAGTAGAGGATGAAATCAGAAACAGTGGAGACATTAAGGTGAAGAATGATAAGCCCTAAGCTCTGTAAACCAGTGACCAAGTTGATAAGAAGCTTTGGTCTCTTTCTCGATCTGATTTTGATACTTGCATGACTCTCTACAAGGCTTACTTCAATGTCAGCTAATGCATTCTCGAGAACCACGTTTTCACTGACATGAATAAAAGAGCCCATTGAGATTTGAGGCAACTTGAAAGCGTCTGAGAAAGGCACTGTTTCTGATGAAGAATCTTTGTTTTCTTCGTCATTGACAGTAATGAGACGATGTTCCAGCTCTCTAATGAAGTTTATTGCACCTCCTACTATTGATGCTTGGTCACACTGATCATCCATGAATGCGAAATTATTAGGGCTACTTAACTTACTACAAAAGTTTTGTAATACTTACTACAAAACTCGTGATGCAACATTTTGGTTAATGTTATTAGTAACTTTTGATAATTATTAGGTGAAGTATTTTCTGCAAAGAAATTCTCCAGCTATTCAAGTTCTACAACTTTAATTAGCTTTATCTTTGAACCAAAATTGATAGAGTTTAAATTGTTAAACATGATATTTTCGAAGTTTTGTTTTGCACAAAAACCTTAAGCCAACAACTGTTAAAATAAGTTTTATTTTCATTAATATAGTACTCCCTTTATATCATGATATTAACTTGAATGCATACTCATATTATAAAAATTTGCGAATCCCTTAAGAACATATAACTATAATTAAATAGTAAGGTCAATAAAAATTAAATATTCATTATTTATAAAAAGTAAAATTTGTTTTGTTTTTGACTATTAAAACATTGAAGGTCGAAATATGATTTTTTTTGTACGTAGTTTATATAAAAAGAAATACATGTAAATATATATTATGATAATATATATATATATAGAAGTTAATGATGAATAATACCCTTTGAACGTATGAGTCAGGCATGAGAGAACGAAGAACAGAGAGGTACTCATTCATAAGTTTCCTTCGATTTCGCTCCACAGCAATGTGAGTCATACGTTGATTATCAATTTCTTCTTTGTTTTTCTTCACTCGTGTCCTGCGTCGAGTTGTCTCTTTATTCCTCTTCTCTCGATGATCACTCGTATCGCGATTGGAAGAGCTTATGTTTGGAATGATTTGTGTATCATTAGTAGCAATATCAGGATGATCTTGATAAAGGAATGTAGTTGTGTTCTCATAGTAATCTTGTTGAAGAAAAGAAGAGTCGTAGTTTTGAGTTTGGCTGTCGAAAAAACTAAGAGAAGCTTGAAGATCATCGAACTCTTGTCCAAAAATGTTGGAGTTATAAACTTCTTTGCCTGTATAATTGTAAATGTGGTCGTGTTGGAATATCACTCCCTCGAGAGCCATTCTTAATTTTAAAAAAATTGACAACAGAAAAAGGATATTAAATCTACGAAATGATGAGAATAGACAAACAAGGAAAGTGTTAAAGTATGGTAATTATAATAAGCATTGGGAATTATGAAAATGTGTTTTGTAAGAGAGAGAGATTTTTGTAATAATAAAAGTGTGAAAATGTGTGATGGTGAACAAGGGATTTTATAAAGAGTGAATGATTTGTACAGCTTGTTGCACGTGAAGAATAATAGTTTTGGGAGTTTGCTCCAAGGGAGATGTATTCTCTCTTTTTAATTTTCAGGTTGTTGGACTATTAATAGAGCACAAAATTAGCTAATTATGATCAACAGTTGGGAAAGTTTCTGAAACTAAATACACATAATTTGTTTATATTTGCATGATATTGTATATATTCCCTCCGTTTTACAATAAGTGTTATTTTAAAATTATTTTTTTGTTTCAAAACAAGTGTCGCTTTAGATTTACGATATAACTTTTAGCATAAGTTGTTTAGTTTAATCTCACTATTAGCCAATTAAAATAAAAGTCAAAAATCAACTAGTTTTTAGAAGTATATTCGAATTTTAATATATTTTCTTAATTTGTATGAAAAATGTTAGAATGCCTTTATTATAAAACGGAGGAACTATATGTTTTTGTTTTGATTTGAAAGATTTAATTGACTTGATTTGTGAACTATTTTCGTCTGATTTTTAGTGGCAAGTAGACAGGAGAGTATGAAACTATGATCCTTCATCTGTGTGAATGTCGATTCTTGTGGACAAAATGAGATTTTTTTTATTATTATATTTTTTGTGTTTGAATTTTCTGCGAAAAAATCATTTAAATCGTTATTTTACAATTTTAACATTCATTTCCAGAGAAAATGTAATCCAGTTTTTTGAAGTTAATTATAAAATAATACGTAAAGTAACTCTTACGCATATTTTCAAAGGTTTTATGGTTATATACATTAGATTTTTTAAACTTTATGACTAGATCTCGACTTTTTTATTACGAGAGTTTCAATTTAATATATTATATATCATAAAATTAAAATTATGGTGGTGTTGACAGTGGAGTTTATTGCATTATTATTTATGATTTCGTATATGATTAATTTGCAGAGATGAAGAATAAAGTTACCTTGAGTTGAAGGGTTTATCAGGTATTTACAAAGAAAAACTTTTTGTTTCCATATATAATTATTTATCAGGGCTTTTTAATGGAATGGAATGTTCAACACAAGATATGCTATTGTGTTTAGTTTTGGCTTGCTTAATGCTTTCGCCTTTACGTTTGCTTTTCATTTTTTGTTAAAGTGCCTTTATGTTGTTGGAACAAAAAGAAAAGACTAAGGGTTCGATTGGTGATTGCAATTTTGGCGGGGCGGAATAAAGTGTAGTACGGTGTAAGTGCAGGATAAAATACGGTGCGGGTTAAGTACAGTTTTAATAAAAATGCGGTAAAAAAATATATGATTGGTAAAAATATAAGCAGTGCAGTTTTTTATAATATAATATTATATAAGAAATATAATAATATTGAAATTAATAATATTATAATTTTAATTTTATTGAATTTGTTTTTCTTTTAACTTATAAATATTCAATTTTAAAATCATATAGTTATAAAATTATTTTAGTCTTATGTTATATAATTTTTTTTCTTTTGTTTTAATATATGTATATTATCTATAACTATTCTACATGCAATAAATGTTAATTAATATTAGTTTGTTTACTTATGTTTCATCTTAGAAAGCAAAAAAATGTTGTTTGTGTATGTACGTATATTTTTCACAAAGATATTTTAAGTTTTTATGTATAATTTATCCAAATGTTTTAAATTAATAGAAGATATGTTTAAGAGAAAAAGGAGAGAACCTTTAAATGAGTAAACAAATAAACAATTAATCATAAGAGAATAGAGATGTAAAATAATTTGATATGCAAGTGGCATTTAGTCTAGTGGCAGGAGTAAGTCCACTAAATGGCAGGCACACTTGCACATCCCAGAATCGAGTCATGTCGTCTGCTTTATGTAGGAACATGGCTAATGGGCCGGCCAGTTGTGGCCCAATATTGTTAAAAAAAAAAAATTGATATTAAAAAAATAGTAAATAATAATCTGAAGTGCGGATTTTAAAATACACTACATGAGGTAAGTATTCACGTTTTTATCTTTTTGCTTAGTAAACAAAAATAATTCGCATTTTTTTATTTTTTTAAAACCGCTTGTTGATGTATGATTAGGGACCATTTTGTTTTTCGGATTGAAATCTGCACCACGTCGGATAATCGCCCCGCACTTTAGTAAACATTCAATGCCTAAGTGGTGTATTGAACCATATATTTGTAAGTTATATAACTTTTACGATTTTATAGTCACTACAAGAAAGCACGCGTTTTTAGACTGAAAAGTGTGACTGAAAATACAATCGCAAAACCTGATACTATAGTGTTACTGATGTGCGACTAAAGTGAGACTTAAAATACACAGTCTCACATCAGTCTCAAAATTGATACTAACATTAGCGGTCACACATTAATTACAAATGTGCTACTAAGTTAAGATTGATTTGCAACTCAACAAAAAAAGAAGCAGATTAGTCGCCCAATTGTGACTGTTGTGTGTATATTTGATCAGTCTCAAAACACAATCTCAAAACAGTCACACAGTGCTTGTGACTAATCTCTGACTGCTTTTTTAAAATTATCGGTTTTGGCAACATAACGTGAAGAAAATATTTCTAAAACTTTATTTTACATTGAAACATGATGTTTATACATTGTATTATCCAATTAGGAAAAATTATATATAACATTTCAAATGAATTTAGAAAACACGTTCAAGTATATGTAAACAAAATTAACCCACTTATATTACATTATGATTTAATTTTATTCTCACTGATAGAAATATTATGTTCTGTCTCTATGAATTGTATAAACTAAATACTCTATCGTATACCTTAACATTAACTCTCTATAAGGATATTGATTTTTAACTATAGCAAATTCTGCTAGTTCCCAAGAATTTTTGTAAAACCAAACATATCAATATTACCTAATATATATCAATAGATGTGTTGAATGCATGAAAGAGTCCGATAGCCTAGTAGTTACCGGACTACCATAAAAATATCAAATTGAAGGGTCAAAGGTTCGAGGGAAGGGTCTCAAATTTGTTTATATAATTTATAACTTGTGACAGAAGTGAGACTGCGTGACCAAATTAGTTACACTTCAGTCGCAAGGCTAAAGTTAAAAGAAAATAAAAGCACGGGATTCGAACCCGTGACATCTCAAGAAGAGCTTTTGTGGTAGTCTGCTAACCACTAAGCTATAAGACTCTTTCGGACATCTAACACGGCTGTTAATATATATTACGTAATATTCATATGTTTGGTTTTACAACACTTCCCGAGAACTTGCGGAATTTGCTTTCGTTCAAAAGCAATATCCTTTTAGAGAGTTGATGTTAATGAATACAATAGAGTATGTAGTTTTCACAATTCATATAAACGAAAACATAATATTTCCATCAGTGAGAATGAAATTAAATCATAATGTAATATAAGTTAATGAGTTTGTTTACATATACTTGAACGTGTTTTCTAAATTCATTTGAAATATTATATATAATATTTCCTAATTAGATAATACGATGTATAAACATCATGTATCGATGTAAAATAAAGTTTTAGAAATATTTTCTTCACGTTATGTTGCCAAAACTGATAATTTTAAAAAATCATTCATAGGAGAGTGCAACTGATCTGCGACTATAGGAAAACCTAGTCAAAGATAAATTACAAATATTGTGACTGATCTGCGACTTACACGAAAGAAAATGACATAGTCACAGATCAGTTACAAATTTTGTGACTGATCTGGAACTGGTTTCTTCTTTAAACGCAGATCAGTTGCACTATTGTGTGAGTGACCTGTGACTGATTTTTTAGAATTATTAAATTTGGCAACATAACGTGAATGAAATATTTCTAAATAATCATTAACTTATATTACATTATGATTCAATTTTATTCACTGATAGAAATATTATGTTTCAGTCTCTATGAATTCACTGTATACATTAATGTATTTTGTATTTTGTGAATTTATATGAATTTTTAGAATGATAATTGGCTTTTTGATTTTTTGTAGAGTTTTAGAAAATTAGTATAAGGTTTTTTGGGTATTTAAAATTTTTTTATGAATAATCAAAGTTTTTTCAATGAATTTTAAAAAACATTAAATAAATTTTATTAATTTTAAATAAGTTTTTATGAATTTTTTAGGAATTATATGAATTATTTATATATTTATTATGTACATCTTATTAAGATTTTTATGAATTATATTGAATTTTTAGATTTTTATTAGATTTTTAGTGAATTTTTATTAGATTTTTATAAGATTTTTATGAGTTTTCATGAATTATAATGAATTATTACTAAATATTTTGATTAAACTTTTGTAGGTTTGATCGAGACATATCTCGGATATAATCAGGGCCGAGAATAAAGACAAATATATGAGTTAGACCAATACTCCTATGGATGTGCGAGATCAGTTCTTCGTGAAATTATCGGTAAGGTCTAATTTATTTTACTGTAATTAATTTAAAATTTTTAGTTACTAACACATATTTTTGTTTAAACTATCTGTAGCAAATTTACTAGTGGAACCGGACTATAACACAAACCGTTCGCCACGGGTTCGACCAAGTTGGTGTGAAGCGGTTGAAGGGAATCATGACTCAGATCAAAACGAAAGGTTAATGTCCTGGTTGTATGAACAGTAACATTTACGAGAAGCTATATGAGCATTGGACTATAGAGGAAACCCAGGCGAAGAGCAGAAAAACCTGGGGAATCACGACTCACATCAAAACGAAAGGTAAATATCTTGGTTGGATGAACAGTGACGTTTACGAGAAGCTATATGAGCATTGGACTATAGAGGAAGTCCACGCGAAGAGCGCGAAAACCCAAGCCGCGCGTTGTTCTGATCATGACAGTTGCGGACCGCATAAGCATGTGTGGGGATAGAAGAGTTTCTACCGTGTTCAGTGTGAACTTGTAAGTTTTTTTATTTTACATAATTTTTAAATTTTTAAATTTTTTTATTATGTAATATATTTTTTTCCACAATGAATTGCATCGACCTGCTACTATGAGTGAAGTTTTCAAGAAGACTCATACTAATTCTTCAGATGAGAGCTTTGTGGATCTGAAGGCAAAGAGAATTGATGATACTTATAAGCAGAAGCGTAGCGAGTTCATCTAATCCCAGATGGACAGCAACACTGATCTATCAGATAGTGCTTCTCAGACGATACAGCTCACTCCAGAGCAAGAGAACGAATTTTTTCTTCAAGTATTTTTTTACATTATTTTTATTATTTTCTTTTATTATTAAAAAAACTTACATCTTTTATTTTTTTCAAGTCTACGTTGCTTGATCATAGAGGCAACGTGTATGGATTATGTGGTCTCGGCTCCAAGTATAGTTCTGGCAAGAAAAAAGCGATTGCTGAGTCAACTGTCAAGGACACGATTTCAGAGTTGAAGCATCAAATGGCGGCTTACAAGCAAGACGTGCACCAAGAGATGACGAGTTACAAGGACAACATCATTTACTTGACACAGCAGAATCGTGAGCTTCTTCAGTACCTTCAACAGGCACTACCGTCTTTTCCACTTCACTTGGCTTCTATGGCTCCTCCTCCAGCACGACGTAATGGTTCAGGATCTTCTTCTGCTACCGGACCTCCTGACCAATTCTCTAATGACCCACTTTGATTTTCTTTCACGTTTATTTTCAAATTTTATGTTTTCGACTTTGACATTTCAATACTAATCGGTTTTCGGCTTTAGTAATATATGTTTATTTAAAATTTTCATTCTATTTAAAATTTTAATATTATTTTCATTTTAAAACAATAAAAAAATTTTAAAAAATCAAATACGAGACTGATCTACAACTGCAATTTGAGTATAATCTGTGACTACAATTTGAGATTATCTGCGACTGAGTTTTGAGACTGATCTGCGACTGAAATTTGAGACTAATCTGCAACTGAAATTTGAGACTAATCTGTAACTGATGTTTGAGACTAATCTACGACTAGTATTTGACTGATCTGCGACTATGTTTTGAGACTAATCTGCGGCTGATATTTGAGACTGATCTATGACTCAGACTTGAGACTGATCTGAGACTGATATCTGATACTGATCTGCGACCACCTTTTGAGACTAAACTGCAACCAGATTTTGAGACTGATTTGCGGCTCACTTTCGTTACTGTTTCCTAAGTTGCAGGTTAGTCGCACATTGAGACTATTTAGTGAGTTGCATATTCAGTCGCACACTGTGACTAAATTTTTGAGTCTCTATTCAGTCACAAATGTGCGACTAAACTGTGACTAACAAAAAAAGCGAATCGCCTTTTATGACTGATTTGATCAGTCGCACTTCAGTCTTACATGGACGAAGTGAGACTGATTTTAGACTGATTACACAGTCTCAGATGGCAAGTTTTCTTGTAGTGAGTTTTAGATAAATAAAAAAAAATATTATGATTTATTTTAAAATTATATTAAAAATTTACCTAAAATTATAAGATTCTTTTAAATTTTAACTAGCTAAATTTTTCAAATAACTGTCTTGCTAAAGTGGTTAAATATATTTTTTTTAAAAATGTAGTTACATATACACATTTGCATTTTTCACTTAAATTTAACTATAAATAATTGTGTTATCTTGTTCTTGTGTAATGGAGTTTGGACTAAAGATTAAATTTTATAGGTTTAACTATATATATAAAAAAGAGTTTCATCATAAATGCCTTATAGGTCTTTGATATTATGAAAAATGCCCTAGTGAAATTGGCATGTCCATGTTCATGATTTTGGTGGGTAGAATGACCAAAATGGTCTTAAGAGTAAGTTGTGTATGACTTGGTGTATGGCATGTCCATGTCCATGACTTGGTAATAGACAAGATTTGTGTATGTCCATGTCTATTATGTGTTCATTGAACATTGCTTAGCAAGTCATGTTCATGTCCATGACTTGGTAAATGAATTTTTGTATGTCCATGTCCGTATGTAATAGCTTATACATAGATGGACAGAAGTAGTATATGGTCATGTCCATTATGTGTTAAATTGACAAGGCCTTACGTCATGTCCATGTCCATGACCAACTAAATGGACAGGATTTATATATGTATGTCCATGTTCGTATGTATTGACTTATACATAGATAAACTGATGGACAGAAGTTGTCTATGTTCATCTCCATTATGTGTTCATTGGACAGTCCTTATGTTGTGTACATGTCCATGACCTAGTAAATGGACATGATTTATGTATGTCTATGTCAGTGTGGTCTGACTTATACATATATAAACGTATGGACAGAAGTTGTCTATATCCATGTCCATTATGTGTTCATTGGATAGTCCTTATGTCATGTACATGTCCATGACCTAGTAAATGGACATGATTTATGTATGTCCATGTCCGTGTGTAATAACTTATACATATATAAATGTATGGACCGAAGATGTGTATGTCTATGTCAATTATGGAAGAGATGAGTTATTTGGAGATATGAAGTGTTGGACAGGGGTAAAGGGTGAAAATGGAGGAGAGAGAAAATTATTTGAGGGTATTTTTAATGATGAAAAGGTGAGAGGACATTTGATGATTAAGTTTTTTTGTGGTATTTGTGATCATTTTCTCTAAAAAAAACTAATAAAAAAATCACTAACAATAGTGGATATGTCAATAATTTTTAGATATATAATTCTGTAACAATCGATTATAAAATATGTTTAAAAATATAATTATCAACATATTACTTATTATTGAGTTCTTCTCAATCTGTTGCTTGATAATTCAGCTAATAACTCTGGTATTAGGACTAGATCCCTCTCAATTATAGATGATATATTAAAAAGGCATTTTAGAACGTAAACTTTCGGCTACGAATCATGCTGTAGATCCAATTGTTGATAAAAACAAATAAAATATCATTCTAATATCTACTATATTAACGAAAGATGCATTTATGACAATGGCTTTGAGTATGTAAAAAGTACACTTTTAAACCCTCTATTAAAAATTTAACTACAAGTAAATCAAAAAAATTATTACGTATACTTTTTAATCTATATCAGATCGAATTATTAATAACCAATAATACCTAATGGAATATCTGATATATTTTTAATTTTTTTACCCTTACTTTATTTTATTATATTTATATGAAATGAATTAAAAAAATACATCTATTATATTAAAGAGGAATGCATTCAAGATAATGACTTTAAGTATGTAAAAATAACATTTATACGCCCTCTATAAAAAAATTAATTACAGTAAATCAAAAATTATTAATTTACTTTTTAATCTATATCATATCGAATTTTTAATAACCAATAATATGTAATGGAAGATTTGATATCGTTTTAGTTTGTTACCCTTATTTTATTTTATTATATTTGTATGAAATAAATTAAAACAATACAAGTTTTTTCTATATATGTATTATGCTTTGAATTTTCGCAAACAAACATATATTGCTCTAACATATAGAAACTATGTATATAAAATATATTCTTATTATATACAATTATAGATATTGTTATAAACCAAAATAATAATAGAAAAAATTGTAAACGACCATATATATTACAAAACAATTTATATTACTTAAAAATACATAATTCATTGCATTGATCTTCTTTATATATACATATAATATTTATATGTATAAGTTCTAAAGTAGCACAAATTACAAATAAAATAATTATGAGAATAAATAAATTAGACAAAAATTAAGATAATAATAATATTATATAATTAATCTTTCATTATTAATTTCATATTTTTATTAAAAATTAAGATATAGTTTAAAAATATAAAAGGTAATGATAGAATAAGAAATTCTAGATGAAAATGAGTCAGAAAAAATTGGTATCACACAAATAAAATATAAGTATATGTTTTTTATCTGACATTATATGAGTTCTAAGAGAAAACGAATCAGCAAATTCTTATAAAACCAAAAAAAAATATTAGAAGAAAAATAAGAGTAGTAAGAATATAAAGTCATTACCATATAAACATTTGATATTTGTATAGTTACATTTCATAATCAATAATAAAAATGTGGTCATCGATATTGTTAATTATATGTTATTTGATAATAACGAGTCATTCAACAATAATTCATTTAATAAAAATAAAATTCATTTTATATTACAAGTTATTTGTCAATACTATAAATTATTTAATATCAAAAATCACTCAATAATTGTTATTCATTTAATAATAACATGTGATTGAATATTCGATAATTACGATAATTATCTTATAGTTATTGAAATAAGTTTGAAGTTAGTAGCTTAAACTCCAAGCTATCTAATAAATTAGGTTCAATTGAGATGTTTTAGGAGTTACCTAAAATATAAATTTTTCCTATTAGAATTATGAGATTTTTCTAATCTATCAGAAGAGATGTCAGTGTGGCATAATGTGTTAGTTCATTGTTGAGAGCTTTAGTTTTTCAGTTATTTTTCTAAGGCTAATAAAAAGAGTTATCCATTATAAATCTTTCAGCTCACTTAACACACTTCTTAAGGTAGGTATTACGAGAGTTATTCTTAAGGACTTGAATTGGTAATAAAGATTAAGAAGAATGATCAAGAGTGAGTCTTCATCATAAGGAGGATGAAACGCGTTTAATCATAAGAAATTGAAACCCTGGATGATCTACCTATAGTGCCGACCGAGAAAACAAAAGGAGGAGGATGATCTGATGGAGAAATGCAACCAACTACACCATATGGGCAATGAGAATGAAATTTTGTCTCAAAGTTTGGGAGGTAAATGAGACTGAAAAATCTGATGGAGAAAAGAATAACATGACAATGGCTCTATTGTTCCAATCTATACTCGAGACTCTTATCTACAAGTTGGAGAGTTAGACACGACAAAAAAGGAATGAGACGCTATAAAAACTCAGAACATGGGGGCTGGAAGGGTTAGAGAAGCAAAGTTGCAAACACTGATGGCAAAATTTGATCATCTTAAGATGAAAGAAACCGAGCCTATAGGTAATTTTGTGGGCAAGTTATCGGAGATATCATCAAAATTTTCTTCTCTAGGAGTGAATATAGAAGAATCTAATTTGGTTAAAAAAATTCTCAAGTTTCTTTCTCAAAAGAAATACATCCATATAGTTGCATCTCTTGAACAAATCTTGGATCTTAATACTACAAGCTTTGAAGATATCATAGACCATTTAAAAGCCTATAAAGAAGAAGAAGAAGAAGCTCAAGAAGATTAAAAAAAGATTTATTCAAAATCTCAAAATCAAACAAGGAATTCCAACCAAAGTAATGAGTGATCTAGAGGAAAGGGTAGAGGAGGTCGATAAAATTTAAGAGGAAGAAGCCGAGGTAGAGATAATGGATATTTTGATCTATCAAAGGTGATTTGTTATCGGTTTGAAAAATATGGACACTTTGGCTCTAAGTGTTCGGATCGATTGCATAAATTAAAAAAGCACAAGAAGTCAATAGAAATCAAGATACACAAGAAGTGGATGATCTCTTGATGCACGGGGTTGTTTTCTTGAATGAAGAAAATTGTTTACCAAGTAAGTTTGAAACAAATAATAAGGAGGAGAATACTTGGCATCTCGATAATGGAGCTAGTAGTCATATGACCAGAGATGGAAGATAGTTTACTAGAATTGATGATTCAATTACCGGGAAAGTGAGATTCGGTGAAAGCTTTGTTGATCAATATGGAGACATAGAAGAGATGAAGGATGTATTCCGGATTAAAAAGTAATAAGTCTTGGACAAGCCAGCTATGGAATCATGTTGTGACATAAGAATGAGGGAGATTGTCTAACAATGCATGATCAAGAAGAAAAGTTTCTTGTTAAAGTAAACATGTCACATAATCGCTTGTAAAAGGTTGAAATGGAGGTTAACGACACAATGCATCTGAGTCTAACAAAGATAAGTGAAATCATGGGAATAACATGTGAACTGTTGATTCGTATTGATAACAAATCATCAATTGCTCTTACTAAAAACCCGGTTTTCTATGGTAGAAGTAAACATATACACACAAGGTATCATTCCATTAGAGGATGTATTGAGAATGATTAAATAGAAGAAGAACATGCTCCGGGAAACAAGCATACATTCTAACAAAGACTCTTGGAATGATCAAGTGCACGGAAATGAGAGATTTCATTGGTGTTTAAGACTTAGAGAAAATTGATTTCAAGCTTAAAGGGGTGAATATTGGAATAAACTTGAAGTTAGTAGTTTGAACTGCAAGCTATCTAATAGATTATATTTACTTGAGATGTTAAGGAGATATCTAAAACAAGTGCTTTACTATTAGAGTTAGGAGAAGAGATATCAAGTGTGGCATAATGTGTTAGTTTTGTTGAGAGCTTTCATTTTTGACTTATTTTTAAAGTTGATGAAGAAAGTTACTCTTTATAAATCTTTGAATTCACTAAACACATCTCTTCAAGACTTAAATAATGGTAAATAAAAATCATTTTTAAAATATTATTTTGCTCCATCACCTAATAAATTATTATTTTAGTCATGTTCACATAGGCCTCGACTCCTCCTAAGGTTATTTTGTTTACATTTATCTAGTAGTTATGGTTGATATTGGATTGTGGGTAATGCTAAACCAGAGTTTGACCCAAAGGCCAATTATCAATGTTGAGACGAGTCCAACTCTGGCCATAAAAAACCCATATTAAGGACGTTCGATACGATCTCATGCTTGTTGCTTCGACTTCTTAAGTCACTAAAATAACAGTTAATGTGTTTTTTTGGTAGAATAACAATATTAATGTTACGATTTAAAATCATAATCGATTTATTTTTTCCTTTTAATAAGCATGAAATTTGTTAACGAAAAAGATTTTTCAGATTGTTAATTCCAAGATTACAAATCATAAATGAGATATTATTATTGAAGAGATTTTACGAGAAAATAAGAATAAAGAAAAAAAAGTTCAAAAGTCTCAAAAAAAAAGTACAATATTAGTGTGAACTTCTCAAATTTTAGATATAAGCTAGATTTCTAAGGCACAAAAAAAAATCAAAATCATCTGTGGATTCTGTAAAATCTGTTGTTGTGTAAACTCAGTAACATTATTCTTGTTGTGTAAAATAGATTCATTTGATAGAACTGTTATTTCACTTTTGTTTTATAATTTGACTATTATTTCACTTTTGTGTCAAAAAATAAATAGGTTTAAGTCAGTTGTTTAACCATTTCAGAAAACACTGATTCAAACTATCGAATGCAAGATTTGGAGGTGGTTAAACAAGTCAAATCAAAAAAGATAATGATAAAGTTTATAGAGTCGATTCCACAACTTTTGTTAATTCTCTTTAATCGGTCAAGAAATGACGTGAAGTATATACATAACTAACTACATTAAGCACTTATGGAACAGTTTCAAACAATAAGAATAAATTACAAGATAGAAATAATGTATTCCCTGTTTTTCAGCTCCCTAAGTCCTTAACATCTAGATAGTTGGTGCATAAGAAAATAAATTCTATGAATTTGTGATCTGTAATATTGTTGTCTATTGCATCATATCAACAAGCATATTCATTTATGTTGGATAGAAAGACCAAAAATCCAAAAAGGAATGCGCCTTCACATTTAGTGAATGGCCACAAATAAGACTTTATCTATATATCTCTCGAGCTGCTGTGATTGGTGCCTTTGTGATTTGTCTTTTATTTTGTATCTTCTTAAGAAAAGTCATTTTCATTAGGCACTTACACATGATCCCATTGAACTATAAGTATATAAGATAATATTATACCAAATTATAAATAATTTAGGTCCACTGCCCGTGATTTATTTAGTTTGGTTTAGGTTACGTCTTGGTCTTTTTCGTCCAACTTATTTAGGTTTTTGCATTTATTGTTCCATGAAATTTGTGTTTTTTTTTTAGTAATTTGGATCAATAAAATTCGATCTATAACCTAGGCCAAACCTTAAAATTCTTCTTTAATCTGCCAAATTAGTAGATGAGATTAAACCTTAGATGTCATAGTCATTAGTGGATCATTATAATCACCAGAATAAAAATAACTCGACATAAATTTTATGTTCTAAAGAAATGTTTTTGGTAAAATAATTAAATATCCATATAAGTGCCTATTTTGATAAAATGTGTTTCTAGCTTTTCCTTTTTAAAATTCTACTGGTTGGAATGATTTTGATACAAAGAATCATATAAATGTTGATAAATTCTTTTATTGATACTATATTCAATATATGGCCATTGGGTCAATTAGTTTACTGACAGTCAAAATGGAATAATAGTTATGTAACTGACATCTTGTTCGTCTCTGATGGTATCCAAAGCTCATTCCGAACTTACGGATGGATCTGACAAACTATTTTAATTTGTTTTAAATATAAGATGTTTAGTTGAAATAATGCTTCATCTATATGAGGAAGAGTATGACTTGATCAAATCCACGAGTCTGTTTTACTTTTTCTACAATTCGGGTGGTTAAGTTCAAACCTATATTATGTAGGTGGCCTTTAGTCACTGATATGGATAAGTTTATTAAAGGTAGGTGTACTTGCACATCCAGAAATCGAGTCTTATTGTTTACATTATGTAGGAATTTGGTTAATGGACCGGTCAATTGTCTAATATTGACCCAGAAAAAGTTCAAACGTATATCCTAAAAGATAGATAAATATAGTGATGACCGATCTCATTGTGTGATTCCTTTTCTAAAGATAATTTTTTTTTCTGAAGTTGCTGAAAAATCAGAGAATTCAACCAAAATCATAAATAACAAAAGACTTGATCACTTTGAAATATGATTTATTAAGCAATATTCTATTTTAATTACAAAAGAACTATTCTTGTTGGAATTATTCTACTCGGGAAACTAATCTAAATCTATTTCAACAATCCTAATCGATAATCTAAGGCTCAATTCACTAATCTATCTAAAACTTCTCTATAAGTTCTTAGAAATTAGGTTTACAACTAATCTTCTCTTATATAGGCACAAGAGACAAACCTTCTTGCCCTAAGATCTCTCACAACTTCCCTTATCACAAAAGATCTTTTCTTTTTTCCTTTTGATAAGATCTTCTAGATATTTTCCTTATCTCTAAATCAAATATCTAACAAATCTCTAACAATCCTTCAAGTATTGCTCTCCAAGTCATTAACCAATCTCGTGACTTCAATAACCAATCACGTGACAGTGACGTTCCAAATTAATGCATATTCAATCTCCTCTTTTTTGGCTTGATGTGCATCTCCAGCAATCATGAGCAATCATGATCATGTTCATGTTCTCCATCTCTAACACTCAGGTTCTTGTTCTACACCGTGAGCAATCATAATCACGTTCTTGTTCTGAATCAGGTTCCTGATCTGCACGATCTTTTTGTTGTAATTCTACCCCTCAAATTTCTCTCCCCCACAATCAGACATGTGGATCCATCTAGAGTCAAAATATCATCTGCCAATCTCTTATCTCCCCCTCAAGACAAAAACAAACAAGTTTCTGTCTAATCGCTAGGATTGACCAATTAGTGTAACAAGACACATAAGAACTATCAAGAGTCATAACAATCAAATGCCAATTCTATCATAACTGAGTTTAAACATAATTTCATTTTTCAACAGACATCTGATCATTTAACAAACTCCTGAGTGACCCAGAATTATAATCAACCATGTGAACAATTCCTTTTGAACTTTT
The DNA here is from genome assembly GCA_900406435.1 of Lepidium aucheri. Taxonomy (NCBI): domain Eukaryota; kingdom Viridiplantae; phylum Streptophyta; class Magnoliopsida; order Brassicales; family Brassicaceae; genus Lepidium; species Lepidium aucheri. Next base: position 33,109 of record OVBA01000146.1, on the reverse strand, counting down.
CAAAAATCAGAATAAGATACGAAAATACCTTTTGCTGAGATTGATCATCCACAAAGAACCCATATTCCTTGGATCATTACACACACACTCTATTCTTTGATACATACGATCAGAATCAAGATTTTGGTTGCTAGACTTTCAGTTTGTCATGTCTTTATCACAAGCATTTTTTAAAGCATTGAGAATATCAAACAAATCAGGCAGCTGAAATTTCTTTTGGAGAGTCATACATTGTAACATATGCATACTTAGATGATGTAGGTACTGATGCGTACCAGGTTTTAACCTAAACCTATCTACTGCAAGTGCACATCAATAAAGTAGTAGTACTTAAAAATCATATCCACGAAGAACCAAGTATTGCACTTTCAATTATCAATTGTATTTCTCAAGCTATACTAGATTAACTAGCAACTTAGAAGATGTAAACTTAATTACAAAAAGCACCAGGCATAGGGTATTCATCGGGAAGTAGGAATCTAACTAGGGAAACTATTCAGAATATAATTTAAGCTAAATTCTCGACTTGAACAGAATGGTATAACAAGCCTACCCTCATAGTACTCAAGACTCTACACGACAATTTAGAGGTCCAAACTCTCGTTGGTTCCAAATTTTGAACAGGCATTAAACAAGTAGTTTCAACTATCCAAAATCAACCTAAACATTAGCTATCGCGGTTTAGGATTGATTGTTCATCTAATCTAGTTCAGATTCCTAGCAAGCTTTTCGAGAGCTAACAACCTAGGTTCATAGATTAGTTGATTAGGCTACTCTAAGCATTAAGCACAAGAATTAGATGGAGAATACTCTTATTACATTCGATTCAGTTTGTCCCTAATCATTGATTCTTAAATCCCTAGAAACCCTAAACCTGATTGATTAACGTCTCACACATAATTGAGATTGAAACAAAAGACATGAAGAAAATAAACTTGAATTGCATAAAAATATAAAAAAAGAGTTTAGAGATTCTTCTCAATGTTGAATTCTCTCTCTCTCTCTCTCTCTAGCTTACTGAATAACTCTAAAAGTTCTCTATGAGTAATGAACGATGTGTAAAAGAAACAAAAAATAGAAGTATTTATATGTCCTAGGATCTAGGTGAAAAAAAGAAAAATTAGGTATTTTCTTTGGATGCTCGTTGATCGATCGATCACTAACTTGTGTGATCGATCTTCCAGCTAAGCAGGTCGATCGTGTGGTCGAGCAATGATCTGGCAAGTAGGTTTGATCGATCGATCAAGGTGTTGATTGATCGATCATAGGCCTTATCCGTGAAACTTCAAGTAATGCTCCAAAATCATCCAAATGAGACTCCAATGCAAATAATCCAAATTCCTACGTTTTCCACCTGAAAGTGACTCAAAACACAGACAAAAACTCTAAAAGTAGGCATGTTAGTGAGCTCAAAACCTGTAAAATAGAGGTATATCAATTCCCCCAAACTTAGCTTCTTGCTTGTCCTCAAGCAAAGAAAAAAAAGACTAACGATAATATTCCTTTAAGAAACTTATTCGTTATCAGACATTGCACAATACACTCCATATGAACCAATCACTACTTACCTGTTGGTATCAAGACCACCTTGTACTTCCCTCAGACTTAGCTTCTTGCCAATTAGATTCCACAATCAACCTCTAAATACCCAAATGCACCATACCGACTTCCTAATCATCTAAGTGCTGTCTCATCAAGGGAGTATCGATCAATGAACATATGGACTCATCATCAGCCTTTACCTGAACACAAGACTATCTTCCTATGCTTTCTTTCCTCTCATTCCATTCATTTGCAGCCAATTTTTCCCTACTTACCTAGGGTATCATTTTATTTTATTTTGTCGACTACTCAGCCAATCTTTCCTTACCTAGGGTATCATCTTATTTTTTTATTTGCTGTCCAACCAGATATCTCCCTACTTACCTAGGGTATCATTTTATTTTTTAAACTGGTTGGTTCTTTAGCAACTCAAAGAATGAAAGCAAAAGTGGCTTCATTAGAACACAATTTTTGATCCTTGACCAAGTTTTGTATTGCTTCAACTTTGTTTTATAGTTACTTCAGAATCTTAAAACAGTCGAATATCTAAGAGAAGGGAACCATACTCACATAGATAAGTCTTTCAGGACTGAAGAGAGGAATCCGATCCAATGCATACCAAACCCCTTGACAAGAAAATTAAGTCATGTTAAAGTTGAAATCGGCATAGATTCTTCAAATACCTGAAAATCGGTATGTGTCATTGAGAATATGCTTTGTCTCTAGGTTTTCCAAAAGTCAATTGATTTCCAACAAGTGCATATCAACAATCTTAAAAGCATAAGGGTGCAACAACCCTCGAAAATCGTGGTTCCTTAGACAACAGGTTTCAAAAGCTCAAAAGCATATCATAGGTAGAGTTAAAATCTGAACATAACAACTAAAAGAAACAAAACAAAGCAAAAGGCTTTAGTCACAGCAAGTGTATCTCCCCCATACTTACTTCACACCGTCCCCAGTGTGTAAACAAGCTAGAAGAGACCACAACTTACACATAAAAAGAAACAAAACAGAAAAAAATTGAAAAAATAAAGAAAAAGGGTAAGAAAAACTGATCACTCAGGACTCTGACTTTCTCGATCTCCTGGTGCTCACCTACGTCGACGAGGAAGGCACTGCTCAAGTGGCTGATCCTCTGTGTCCTTGGAATCAGCCTCAGATTGATGTCCAGCAATATCCGATCTACATGCATTAGCTCTAGTACTACTCTCTGGCTGATCCACAGCAGGTGCACTCATGCAAAATGCAACCGGTATCCTCCTGAGTGCCTCCCAAAGGCGTCTCCTCATTGAATGCTTCCTCTGCTCTGTCTTGTAATGCCAACATCGATATTGCTGCTCTGTAAAGTCATCAGGGAAAGGAGGAATATCATACTCCGCACTATACTCTGGAATAATATGCTCAAGGGTCTGAGAAACATTGGGTTGTGGCTGTGTAGGTGTTGGAACTACGGCCAATGAACATCTTTGTGGAGCTCGTCGCTGAGGCTGAGGCTGCTCTCTCTCTCGCACTGTAATCTCATGATATGCAATGTGCGGCTCGAAAAGTACATTCTCCTACAAGTGAGAGATGTAATCACAGGTGCAAGCAAAGAATAAAGGTAAGGCTCAACATCCCTAGTAAAATACCGCCACTTTGTCTGCTCGGTGATGTAGGTGAAGTTGGTCAAGATCCGATCATCAACATATGCTATCCTCTCCATCTTCACTATGTTGCTAAGATCCAGCTGCAAGTACTCAAAAATTAGGGTCAAGAAACTACCTATAGTGTCACTCACTGGCTGACTCGGACTGCCTCTAAATTGATGTTCGGGAAGCAACTTCGCGAACACATATCCCCAGTTGTAGACTCTATATGCTGTACTTGAACTCGAGTATCCAAGGAACATACCTTCATCACTGTGAGAACCAAATACGTGAAAGTAATGTACTATCGGAGTTTTACCCTTCCACAACTCATAGGATGTCTTTGTAGTTTCTTTCCGCATGTACACACGATTGATGATGTAGCATGCAGTGTTAACAGCCTCTGCCCAGAAGTGTTTAGGTGCATTACTTCCATGCAACATTGCTCTTGCCATTTTCTACAATGTTCTGTTCTTGGGCTCCACAACACCATTCTGTTGTGGTGTTTGTGGTGCTGAAAACTGATGATCAATACCTTGTTCTGAACAAAAACATTAGAATATATCATTTTCAAACTTACCACCATGGTCACTTCGAAGGAACTTGATACTTTGACGTTCATTTTTGCTGCAAATGTTTAAATTGATCTACATTCCCTGATGAACCAGTAGCTTTAAATCTTCATATGTGCGAATTCCTTCCCCTTATAACCCAAACCAGAACTATCATTAGATGTCCTTCCAACGGTCAACAGATAGTCTGAATCTTTTGTTCCTGTAGATAACATTTTGATCTGCTTCATCTGCTCAAATAATCTGTTTTCCAAATCAGCATTCTTAGCTTTGATATCTTTGAGTTCATTCTCAGCTTATTGCAGCTTTTCTACAGCGACTTGTTTTACTACCAACAGACGTTTATTTTTATCTTGAGTATTAACCCAAGAAGTCACCAACATTTCCATCTGATCTTCTATAGTCATATCAAGATCATCATCACATTTTTACTCGTCTATATCAGCACTGTGGTGGGTGGCAGGAATCTGATTCTCATCCGCCTTCTGACTTTCAGGAACAAGGTCAGCGTTCATCTTCTTCCTCATTTTCATTTGTTTCCACGATGCCAAAATGAGCTACAAAGTTGTTCAAAATGTTATCATCCCCATCACTATCACTATCAGTATCTCTCAGAATTAAGATTACTGATTTTCCACTCAATTTGGACACGCATTCGTTCTTGGTATATTTATATCCCTTACACTTGTAACATTGTATAGTCATCTTCCTCTTGGCTGATAGACAAGCAGATTTAAAGTATCCATAACCTTGACATTCAAGACACTGCTTGTCAGCTTTGTAGTTGTCTCTATCAGCTGCTGGTTTAGCAGGTGTCTGATATTCTTTCCTCCTTTCTCTTTCTGCTTTTTGAAGAAACTTTTCACAAATAATCCAACTTGCTCTTCAAGATTTTCAAAACTCTTTTTTATGAGCTGTTATTTTAGATACAAGAGCAATACTCTTACTTTTGGTTGTCTCTTCTTTAGATGTGATATGAAGCTCATACACTTGCATCATACCAACAATCTGATCATATCTCATTGTATCAGAGTTATGAGATATTTCTAGAGCTGATCGATGACCATGGAATTTAGTAGGAAGACATCTTAATTAAGAAATTTTTTACCATCTTCTTGTCCTTGTATATTTTACCCAAGATCAGTGCTAGAACTGACAACTTACTGCTGAATTTTTTAACCGTCTCATCTTCACCCATCATTAAAGTCTCAAAACGTGAGGCCAAGATGTCAATACGAGTTCTTTGCAGACTACTTGTATCTTCAAATCCTACTTCAAGAATATCCCATGCCTCTTTAGTGCTTGTACAACCTTGAACTTGTTTGAATTGGTTGTTGTGTAGAGAGCTGAAAGTAGCTGACAAAGCTTTGGAATTCCATTCAGCATACGATTTCTCCTCTTTAATCCACTGATTCCTCGGTTTTGGTACAGTATCACCATATGCACCTTTAACAACATGATGTTCCCAACCTTCTTCAACCGCAAGCCACACATCAGAATCAATTCCTTGTATATGCTGAGCCATCTAGACTTTCCAGTGTTCGTAGTTGTCTCGATCCAACTTAAGTGTTTTTGCAACGACAAGCTGTGAATTCTCCATCTCGTCCTCAGGATCTAATACCTGCAAACAATAACAAACGATATGCAGCGCACCGCTCTAATACCAATTGAAAAAACAGAGAATTCAACCAAAATCGCAAACAACAAAAGACTAGATCACTTTGAAATATGTTCTATTAAACAATATTATTTTCTTACAAAAAAACTATTCTTGTTGGAATTATTCTACTTGAGAAACCAACTTAAATCTATTTCAACAATCCTAATCGATATCCTAAGGCTCAATTCACTGATCTATCTAAAATTTCTCCCTAAGTTCTTAAAGAATCATATTTACAACTAACCTTCTCTTATATAGGCACAAGAGACAAATCCTCTTGCCCTAAAATCTCTCACGACTTCCCTTATCACAAAGGATATTTTCCTTTTTCCTTTTGATAAGATTTTCTCGATATTTTCTTTATCTCTAAATTAAATATCTAACAAATCTCTAACAATCTTTCAAGTCTTGCTTTCCAAGTCATTAACCAATTTGGTAACTTCAATAACCAATGTGACATTCCAAAACTAATGCATTTTCAGTTGCCATTGTCCATCAATGAAGATTTATATAGTACCAATTTGATACATTATATCGGAGGATAAATTTTAACTATATCAATTTTAACTATACCAGTTTTAGTTCATATTTACTTTGTTTTCTAAGACTTGTTAGTCCATACTCCATACACATGTGAACTCTCTTAAACAATAAAATTATATACAAATACGATTATTTGCAATTAAATTCTAGTGAAAAAACGTGGTTGTGGAAATCTACCACTTGACTAAACATTTCCTTATATTAATTTGAGCAGAAAACATTTTAACCTCTCGCAAAGAGCTTAAAATGTTTCGACCAAACAAAAGAGCTTAAAATGTGTTTTTCTTTTAAACATTTTAATTTATAGCAAACACACAAAATCACAGACTTATATATACAAAATGAGTATCTAGTCTACGTATTATATACTTAGCCCATTAATTGATTTCTATCATTTTTTTCTTGTCAACTATCAATTTCTTTTATATCTACTATATTCTTTTTTTTTTATGTAAAATTGTTGTCTTCTTCTATTCATATCTGTCATAAATGTGTATATACAGAGACATCTACTTCAATAAATTTCCAAACATACGCTTTCCTTCTCTCCCCTTCTTGCAGAATGGACAATGCTCTTGTGAAAACGGAAAACAAAAGTCAAATTCACAACCATTACCATTACCATCATTCATCATCATCATCATCATCATCAACATCATCATTTCATCCCAAATCTCACAACAGCCAGAAGCTGAACCAGCTAATTCCAATGAATGCCATGATCATCACTGTTATCTCCATCATCTCTATCTTCATAATCTTTGCAATTCTTTTAATCATCCTTCTACTTCATAAACTTAAATCGACAAAGGACAAAGCACAACACTTACCTTGCAAAGAGAGCTGCAGCATCAACAATGGTGGACCTTCAACAAGTTATAGCTACACCTCTAGCCCTGGTAAATCTTACTAACTATTCATTTTACACATTTTCATTTTCACCAAATAGTTAATGCATTAAAACAAATTCGTCAGAAAACCATCAACAATTTTATGAGAACAAACAATTCCGTCTGAATATTGTCGGAATTAATCATGTTTTCTTGTAGTAATACAGTCTAGTGATTTTAAAAATACGCGTCTTAAATATGATTATGTCAAATAAATGGTTGGTCCTAGATATCACTAGAAGAAAATTTCTTTGTTAAGAGTTAGATCGATAAGACATTAGAATAGAGCTTATGAACTAAAAACTGAGAATTTTTCAATTTGAATTTTTTAATTTGTTGATAGATGATATAAAGAGTGATTGTCTATACACAAGAAACCCAACATCATTCAGACAATTGCCTACACATACAAAGAGTTGTAGGAGAAGTCGAGCTGAAGGAGTAGAAGTATACACATACAAAGAATTAGAGATTGCAACTAATAATTTCAGTGAAGAGAAGAAAATTGGAAGTGGTGGATATGGAGATGTGTACAAAGGAGTATTGAGTGATGGAACTATTGTAGCCATTAAAAAGCTTCATATGCTTAATGATAATGTTACTAATCAAAAGCATGAAGAGAGGTCCTTCAGGCTTGAGGTTAGTCGTGCCCACTTCATTGATTGTCTCTTTCTTATCTACTCTTTAAGTCCCTTATTTATTGTTTCCATGAAATTAATATACTCGTACTATACTATAAAATACATATATATATTAAAAAGGGTGATCGATCTAATTCCGGCCCAAAACTTTCATATAATTATGAATGTACCTATAATTTGAGACTCTTGTTAATTGCACACAAAACTAAAATTAAAACTCTAATTCCACCTGAACTATCACATATAGTATCAGAAACACCCAAAGTTTGCTCCTCTTCTTAATTACACATAAAATTAATATTAAAAGTCTAATTTCACCTTAAGTAACATACATAGCATTAAAAACACCCAAATGATTAAGATGGTTTTCCGTCAATAAACCCATTTCCGGGTCGAGTTTTTTCGGGATTTCAGTTCCATTGATTTAATCCACATTCGAGTATTTTAAATTTTTGGATCAGATTCATTTGGGTTATAGATTAGGTTTGAATTCTGTATTTCTATTTATTTTCATAAAGATTCAAAATTTAAAATCAGGTAGAATTAGATTTTTGACTTTAATTCTGTATGCAATTAAGAAGAGAGATAAACTTTGGGTGTTTCTGATACTATGAATGATAGTTCGGGTGGAATTAAAACTTTAATTTGACTTTTGTGTGCAATTAACATGTGCTTCAATGTTTAAGTATATTCATAGTTATATGAAAGTTTTCTGGTGGAATTAGACCGATGACCCTATTAAAAAATCTTGGAAGCTTTGAAATTTTGGTATGATATTTATTGACTCCGAGATGGTGTAGGTGACTCACGGGATACCGGATCATGAATACCTCTACCATTTAATATAATTCCGTGATAGATCAGTTAATAATATAGTTGGCGTTTTAAACCCAAAAAACAATATATATATATAGTTTGTGTTTTTGAAGGAAAAAACTATAGAGTACGTGTTTTTCAGAAGGAATATATGTAATTTTTGATACTCATTACGTCATTAACATAAAATTGTTTGTATCTTATTTTTTTGTCGTCACAAACAAAAATTGTAATGTCTCTCATTTATCACTAAAAAAATGGTCGTAAAATTGTTTATAAATTTTAACAAAAAAAATTGTTTATAAATTAAAATTTTTTGTTATTGCACTACAAAACAAAAATATGTAACTTTTTTATACTCCTGAGAAAAAATCTTTACATATTTTTTTTGGTCGTCATAAACAAAAACTATAATGCCTCTCATTTTATAAGTTAAAATATTTTTTGGTTGTAAATTGGTTTATAAACTGTATAATTTTACCTTAAACCAAAAAAAAAAAACTGTATAATTTTACCATTGCATTATAAAGCAAAAGTATGGAATATTTTAATGTTCATGAGCGTAAAATTGTTCATATTATTTTTTGTTGTCACGAAAAAAATATGATCTCTCATTTTATAGATTAAAAATACATTTGGTCGTGAATTTGTTTATAAATTATTTTTTTTCTATTGCATCTGAATAAAGTATTTGATACTTATATGAACATAAAATTGTTTATATCCTATTTTTCTGGTCACAAACATAAAATTGTTTACATTGCTTTAACATAGCTTCTAGTAGATGTATAATAATGTAAAGTTCCAAAAATATTGTATGTACAAAATTTTGTAATGTCTCTCAGGGCATAAAAATTGATTAGAAAATCAAAATTACAAATTTACTTACATATCACATCACAACATATACAAAATTTAAATTTAAAAAGTTAACTAAAGAGTTATTTCGTTTTTGATGCATTACATCATAGAGATTTATTTACATAAATTGAATTTGCTCATCAATCAACTCGACATATCTCGTCCACTAATTATATATATATATATATATATAATACATGCTTAACCAACAGCTCTTATAATTCAATCTAGTAAATACGTTTCATGATTTGGAAAAAAAAAATTTCGACAAAAAAGAGAGAGAGAGAAACTTATAATAGATCACAAGGTTGGAAATATGATTTCCAAAATTTCCAATATAATATTTGTATTACTCAATAGACAGCTTAAATTTTATACAAAATCAGATTCGTCTAATGGACTTGCCCTTTTCAGCATGTGCTGTAATATTTTTATTTCTTTTCTGCTTTGTTTCTTATTGCATCCATGTGCTGGGATTTTATACAAATCCAATCATTGGGTAAACAATTTTGTCTGTGTTTCTATAAAAAAAAATTTATCAAAATTCGATCCATTTTGTTATGTGGCCGTGCATTAAGTAATAAACTAATAGATTTGTTAATTATTAGTCATTAGAAGTCAAAACTGTGAATAGTATGTGTTTTAACAAGTATATAGCACAATCATGTGCTATTGTTTTTTTTATAATCGATAAAATCTCATAAATAACCATTACACTTAGAATATAACCATTAGATTCACTAACAGCTTAAACCTTAAGTAGTTATAACACTAAACGATGAACATATCAAATTGTTAGTCATTCTAACTTTTGGAGTTAGATATGATTAACAATTATATCTTAAAAGTTTGTTCTAAGAGTGGAAACGTTAGAACTTTAAATTATCATGCTAATTTTGAGAGATTTTTAATAAGATTTTTTCTTAATTTGCAGGTTGATCTTCTTAGTCGATTACAGTGTCCATATTTGGTAGAATTAATTGGATATTGTGCAGATCTAAACCATAGAATCCTCATATTTGAATATATGCCTAATGGTACACTTGAAAATCATCTTCATGGTCGTACTTCTAAGAATCTTAAGGATCAATATCAAACATTAGATTGGGGAACTCGGCTTAGAATTGCCCTTGATTGTGCCCGAGCTTTAGAGTTTCTACATGAGAATACAGTCTCCTCAGTCATCCATAGGAACTTCAAGTGTACCAACATTTTATTAGATCAAAATAATCGAGCTAAAGTGTCAGATTTTGGATTAGCAAAAGTTGGATCTGATAAAATAAATGGTCAGATTTCAACAAGGGTGCTAGGAACCATTGGATATCTTGCGCCAGAGTAAGTAACACACACTTCACATTGTTGTCATATATACTTTTATACAAAAAGTATGTATATATATATTTAGTTGAAAAATAGCTGAATATCAATTTAGTAAAAATTATAACCATGTGACAAAAAAACCAATCTAGATTTTGATTATTCAACTATCATGTAAAATTTTATTTGGTAAAACTAGGTATGCTTCTACGGGAAAACTTACGACAAAATCAGATATATATAGCTATGGTGTTGTGTTGCTACAACTATTAACAGGTCGAGCTCCAGTAGATTCAAGGCGTCCGCCAGGACAAGATGTCCTTGTTACTTGGGTAAGTAAACCATAACAAATTCTCAATACTATTTAATGAATTTTAGTAAAATCTTTTCTAACAAACCTTTCTGAAAATGTGTAGACAAGTCTAAATTTGTTAATAAGTCTCTATATACAATTTCAGGCTCTTCCAAGACTAACGAGCAGAGAGAAAGTTAGTAAAATGGTGGATCCAACAATTGAAGGCCAATACTCACAAAAAGATCTTATTCAGGTTTGAATTTTATAATCATCTCTTCTTTCCTTTTTAAGCAATGTAGAGTAGTACTGTGTTCTCCTTTAGAACTAGCGGATTTTGAAAAAAACGAGTCAAATTCTGATATTCAGAAGTGCTTATGGATTTAGACACTCTTTGGTTTTTTTTAAAAAAATACAAAAATCACAACAAACATTATCACCTATCTATCACCTACACTTGGCCTCTCTTAATTACCGAATTAGGTTTGTATAAAAATGTGATTTTTTCAGTTTAAAACAAAAAAACCTTAATTTAATGCTTAGACATACATATTACGTAATTTTCTTGCTACTCAAAACATTTATGGGAAAGAGTTGTGATAAAAACAGGTAGCAGCCATAGCAGCAATGTGTGTGCAACCAGAAGCAAGTTACAGACCATTAATGACAGATGTTGTTCACTCGCTTATTCCTCTTGTTAAAGCCTTCAACCAAAGTTGTGATTCTTCTCGGTTCCATAGTCGTAGACAAAGCTTGTCTTTTGATGATCATATGCCATGATTCTTCTCTTTGAAGTTGCTATTATACAATTTATTTGTATCTTATATATTAAAGCAGGATACACTTTCATTTTGATCGTGTTATAAACGGTAGGATAAAATTAAACTATGGTTCACAACAACCCCCTTAAAAATAGGATAAGGTGGTTTTGTTACAAATTTTTATATAAAAAAATTAAATTTAATAGAAATTTTTTAGAAAAACTAAAACTAAAATTTAATTAAAAAAATATTTTGGTTAGAAGTTCTGTTATTGTTTTGATTCCGGTTCGAATTTTGATTGGATTCTGGTATTTTGTCGGGTTCGGTTCATCCCATTTAATATTTTGATTATTTTGGTTTAAGACATTTTCAGATATTTTATTTCTCGAATATAGTTTGGTACGTTATAGATCGAGTTTGGGTCTGAGTATTTTTATATAAAAATTCAAAATTTCAAAAGATTTAATAAAAAAAACTCTAAAAATTTGGTTCTTGATTGGTTTCATACCGGGTTTGGGTTCAGATTTTTTTAAATATATATAGGTTTAGGACTTATGAAGTGTTTTTTTGGGTTTAGTTCAGATTAGATTCTTTTAATTAGGGCTGAATTTGTTTCGAGTTTAGGGCCACTAGAACATCATTCCAAAAATAATATTCAAAATATCAATACAGATTTAAGAACTAGTTGAAAAAAAAGTCAAATATAGCGTGGGTTGAATAGATTAATGAATTCGTTTATCTTTCCTAAAGTTTATATTATCTTATTCAGTTTTGTTTATGGTATACTAATTTAGAATAAGAACAAGTTTCCTCTTTCACTACACGTCAGTAGCTCAAATTTCTACCATTTTTACCAAAGATATGGTCAAAAATAGTTGAACCCAGTTGAAGCAGCCCAAAAGCCCAATTGAACCCAGTTGAAGCAGTCCTCAAGCCCAATTGAATAACACATTGAAGAAGGAAGAAGAAGCGAAGCTGAAGCCAGCAATTGATCGTGAACCATTGTTGAGACCATTTCAATTAGTCATAGTGGGTTTCTGGCTTAAAGATCATCCATTTACAGGTAGTGGTTTCTGGGTTTTTTTTCTCTTTCAGTTTTTAAACATAATTTCACTAGTTTCTTTTTATGGATTAAGATATCATGATTCTTCTTTCTTCCCTAAATGACTTGACTTTAGACCATCCTTGAGTTTCTTCGACATGTTTCTTTCTTCTAAAGTTGTATACTTGAGTCAATGGCGAAATTTTGTTGTTCGACGATTTTCACTGTTTGCTTCGATCTTCGTTTTGCATTTTCATTAAAAGCAAAAACCCTTTTCTCTTCATTTCCTTTTTTGGCTGGATCTGATTTGCGTTTTATAAGCCCTGCATTTCGGGTTTTGGATCGAGAGTTTATATACTTTGATTCTTGAGCAAAACCCTGTTCGATGTATAGTATATTTTTAATTTCAGTGATTCTATGTTTTAATACAATGATGGTTCCAGGCTCACTACAAACTTCAACTTTTTTGTGTTGGTTCTTTGATTTTAAGTTGAGTTGCTTGGTTTTTTCGATAGTAGTGTGACATATATTCTAATTGAAAGCAGGAACTTGTCATTCTAAAAAGCTCCTGATGTGTAGGTCAATCCCTGCACAACCTTATTGGTCAAGCAATTGATGTGATGGTTCCAGAATTCTGGAAACTCAACAGGCCATTGATAATTTGCCATTAGCGCAAAGCAAAGCTTGCATTACTCAATTAGACCATAATCCTGGAACGGTGGCTTCAACAAATGTACCTGAGGTTTTGACTGCTTTTGACACAGTTATGTCAGAGGCTTCAAACTCCGAAGCTGTCTGCACGGAGTCAAGTTTGAATGTAGATGAAATTTTGATTGGAGAAGAGTATAATAGAACAAGTCATGTTGCTGATGCCATTTTGGACCAAGAGTTTCCTGAAGTGGTTGCATCTTGTTCTACCTCTATGTTAAATACCCACGGTCCTGCTAGATCAGATCAGGTTATTTGCTGCGTTTTTAACTTTCTATATATATACTACCGTTTAGATCTCATGCATTACTTATGAATTTGATTTGTCTTCTGCAGGGTGCTCAAGGTACAACAGCAGCAGAATCTGGTCCCCAAGTAGAGAACCAGACTTCGAGAGCAGCTTCTTTAGGTCAGGATCTGTCGATCGATAGTTATTGCTATACTTAAATTGAAGCTGGTGTCTACTAGAATGTTAAAGACTTTGGTGTGTTGTGTCTTTTGTGTAGCTAACCGTTCAGTGTATGTCTGTGAAGGTGGTGTTCAGCTTCCTAACATATTATATAACGGATCAACGGTCAACACATCAAGGTGTACATCTCGTCCCAACATTCCTATGCGACAGAGGCCTCACGTACACTTCCCTTCGTTCAGTGACATATATAACCACGAGCTGGAGAAGCTGAGCAGAGAACAGGGGGCTTTACAGAAAAACTTTGAAGAAACGGTTTCTTTCTCGTAAATCTATCTGCATTCAGTTTTCTGTCCTCCTGCTCATTGGCTCCTTGTTTATATGCAGACATTAGAGTTAAAGGCTGATCTCGAGAGAAAGATGGCTGAAGTACGCAGTGAATATGATAGGAAACTCCAAGAGGTAGATACTGAATTTAACGTCCAAGCGGAAAAAGAAGAAGCCAATAGGAGGTTAGTTGTCATGAACGGTCTCTTGGCGCGGACGTTCAAGTCTGAATATCTAGGTAGGGGTTCTGCATATCCAGGTAAGATTGCAGCCACTGATATTGCAGCGATAAGAGGTAAATATGAAGAGCGAAAGCGTAGCGAATTTGTTAAAGTAAATGAGCTAAACAAGGCATTCATTCTCCTTTTTTCTTTTAGCAGCTACAAGCTCTCAACATTCAATGCAGCAGCAACAGGAAGTACAAATTAGCACGCATATGAGTTCAACTGCGCCTCGTTCCTCGGTCACAGCAGCTGAAGCTCCGATTCCAATTCTTTCAGGTCCTCTTTCCCGTACTCCGTGCTTCCACACGACTCACCCAAGACCAATATCTCAACAAGAAGCAGTACAATCAAAAACGGATATATCCCCAACAACCATTTCTCCATCCTCAGTCACATCAACGCAAACTGCTCTTCCTTTGCATTTACCTTTATGCAACTCGCGTCAGCCTGGACCGCCGCCTATAATCCCCAACCATACTCCCTCTTCGTATTCAACAGCTTCTTCCCCAGCTATTTACGGTGTAGTGCGAGCCATGGCGCCTCATTTACGATCATCTCGACGAACTCTCAACCCTGCTGCTGCATTAACAACACATCCAACAAGTTTGGTTCCAGAACAACAACAGATAACTCAACAAGAGAGCTTAAACAGTGGCTTCGTCTGTATTTCGGATGACGACGAGTGACAAATCCTTGGAGTTTACTCGATATATAAATTTTGTAAATTCTCTTAGAGAAATATATAGGTAACTAAGGAATTAAAACATTAAGGAACCAAAGCTACGTACACCGCTGATTAGTTATTACTTGTTTACGACAATGTAGTCTAATTCAAAAACCAGTATGCTATTTTGCTTTTTGTTGAAGGTTTTCAGTATGTTTCTGTTTTTAAGTGTAGTTTGACAAAAGGAATCAGAGCAGAGCCAAATCGACCAATTTTATGAGAGATGAGTCAACAATTCTAGTAATCTACTTCAAGGAACCAATTGATGTTATTTCGAGTTAAATCTAAAATGTATTGTTATGGATCTGTCTTGTATACTCAATTGAAAAGCTCTGTGCTGAAAGCCAAATATCATATTTAGGATATGTTCCTTTATTTACTATTCTTAATAGTATTGGATTTTGGATCCTAAAGGAAGTGTTTGTAATTATTGAAAAAATGATATATTTTTCTGTATAGCATCACGACCATACCAAACTAAAGAAAAATAGTATTTTAAACTAAAATAGTAGATTTTAGTAGTGATATTCTATTGAAAGTTATACTTAGATTCATATTGTTTCTCCGGACTTGTTTCATTTATTAGATTGGGATAGGAATGGCTTTTCTAAATTATGGAGGGTTTGTAAACGTTGATTCTTTTATTTTAATTGCATAAGTTTTGGGGAATGTTTATCATATTCATGATAAACAGTGAATTGCATAAGTTTTGGGGAATTGCATAAGCATGAATACCAACATGGAATTAGAATTAGAGCTTTCAATGGAGGAAACAGTGAACAGATTATAAACCATCCAAAATAAAGCTTGTGAAGGGTATTGTTAAAAAAAGGCCTGAAGTGGATAAAAAGCCAGCCCATCAACGTTCCCTGTCCAAATATTTATATCTACCAAGAAAGAAAATAGATCAAAGTTGTATATAATTTTTTATCTTTTTAATCATTATATATGGTTATTTAACTTTCTGTTATAAATATATATTTTATAAATATATATTTTATTATCATAGGTATAATAATTACCTATCAACAAAATATCTTATCATCAAAGGAGTGAACAATACAACAACAACAAAGGAATGAATAAAAAAGTTCATCATTATCATCTTTCTCCCCTCCTTTACGTCTCTCTCTCAATTTTCTACTACAACAATATAACACAACAAACACATAAAACACAAGGCAATCATTACTACTTATTTACATTCTTTCTTATTTCATCCATTTTGTAACAGGTTATCAGCACGATTAGCTCCGTACCAGATTAAGGTAAGGTTTAAATTTTGTCAATTTCATCTTCATACTTTTGTTATATTAAGTAACTGGCACCCAATTATATATGCTATATATTTTTATGTTGATATAATACCGATATACCGTATGGGTAACTTGTTCCCCATATATTTTAAATTAAATGTCCAGAAGACACTTACAAATCGTTCCAGAAGAACGATAATAAATTTAAATGACCAGAAGACATTTAGAAAACGTTCTAAAAGAACAATTAAAATAAAATTATCCTGAAAACATATAATAAAATTTGTTCCAGAAGAACAGTTCAAAATAAATTTGTTCAGTAGAAAAATAAATAAAAATAAATTTGTCATGTTGACAAATAAATAAAAACAAATTTATCCAGCAGATAAATGAATTAAAATAAATTTTTCTAGATGATAGATAATATAATTTATTGTTATTACACCATATTTAATTGTGTGTTTATATTATGAATATTATATGATTACATTACTTTTAACTTTGATAATTTTATTTTGGATATAATTTTCTAACGGTTATGAATTTTTATTTTCCAACAGGTATATTTACTGTTCATAACAGTAATATTTCAATTAATAAATACACTCATCTTTAACTCATTTTCATCACTCAAATTTTTCTACATCCTTTCAAATTTTTCTCTCTAAAAATCAATTCATTTCTTTACAAAAGGTGTTGGATCCTAATCTTTTGCTTTGGTATTTTACTTTCTGCTATTTCCAGTTTTTTTATTTATGAATATACCGCAACAGAATTTTGGATGGATTTTTGGTTAATTATTTTTACTTTGTACGTTTTTGTAATTGCATGCATATTTGAATTTTATGTATTTAATTATTAGTATGTTGTTGTGTTGCATTGAATTTTATGTTGAATAATAAAATTTATTATTGTTAAATTTATTATGGAGTAATCATGATGAACATGGCTAAACTCGAGATCACTGCCCTTGATATATCCGAAAATAGTTATATGAGATGGGCAGTTCAAGCAAAATTACACTTGAGAGGAAAAAAACTCCTTGATACCATTGATAAGTCAAAAACGACTTCAGAGGAGCAAAAAGCTAATGCTTGATATTTTTGGTCCACCATATCCACGATGGTTTAAAAGATGAATATATAACAAGAGAAGATCCTGCAGATCTTTGGTACTCACCCAAAGATAGGTCTGATCACCAGAAATATGTGATCTTACCGAAAGCTAAATATGAGTGGTTGAACCTCCGGTTTCAGAATTACACAAGTGTAAGTGAATACAATTCCGTGTTTTTCAGAATTACTTCCAGAATGATGTTATGTGGAGAGAAAAGAAGCAATTATGATATGATCGAAAAAACTCTCCAAACATTTCATCCTGGAAATGTAGTCCTGCAACAACAATATTGGGCAAATGGATACAAGGAGTATTCATAATTAGTGCAAGTTCTTATGGTAGCTGAACAAAATAATGAGGTTGTGACGCTAAATCATCAGCCTCGCCCTACTGGATCAGCATTATTCCCAGAAGCGAATGTTACATCATCAAATTACAATAATTATGGGTGTGGACGCGGTCGAGGTAATAACCGTAATCGTGGACGAGGAGGATATGGATGTGGATATAGACGTGGACAAGGAAGAAAATCCCGTCCCAATGATTTCAACAATGAAAGAAATAATCAAAAGTCAAAAGGAAAAGAAGTTGATAATAAGCAACACAAAAATCGTTACTATAGATGCGACATGAAAGGACACTGGTCGCGTACCTGTCGTACGCCAAAGTATTTTGTCAATATTTATCAAGAGTTGCAAAAGAAAAAGGAAAAACAAAAGGAAACCAACTTTCTCTATGGTGAAGTCGGACCTTTCTTTAATATTGAAGGTGGACCTTCCTTTGACAATGATGTTGGGCCTTCTCTTGAAAATGAAGCTGGACTTTCATTTGATGGTTTAAATACTGATAACTATCTCGATGTAGCTGATTTCAATGTTGATTATGTAGATATCAACGAAAATCAAAATAATTAAAACCTTCCTAAAGAAGAAAGTCGACATGATGTATACTTATTTATGCTTTTAGAAGAATAATCTGATGTTGTTTATGTCTTGTAAAATAGTTTTTGTAAAATAGTTGTTGAAATATAAAGTTTGTTTATATTAATGCATCTTTTATGAATATTTTTAAATCAAAAAATGTGGAAATTCAAAACCAAGGATGGAGATATATGTATGGCAGATAATGTTACAACGCACAAAATACTCAAAGATAAAAATTATTTTTTCTCCCTTGAAATAAACAATTCCACCAGAAGCGTGAGTACTATATCTGGTGATGCAAAAATTATTATTGGCTCCGGAAGAGCTTGTTTTTCAATGCCAAGGGGAACAAAACTTGAGTTAGATAATGCATTATATTCTCCCAAATCTTGTAGAATTTTTTTGAGTTTCAAAGATATTTGCATAAATGGATATCATATAGAAACAATGAATAAAAATGGTTTTGAGTACCTCTGTATTACATCAGTCAAATCAAAAAGGAAATGTATATTGGAACAGCTGCCAGCTTTATCTTCTGGAATATATTTCACAAATATAAATATGATTGAATCATATGTTACAGTAAACCCAAAGTTTACATGTATATTCAAAATCAGGCATGAACGTTTAGGACATCCTGGTTCAGTCATGATGTGAAAAATTATGGAAAACACAAATGACGATTCACTGAAAAACCAAAAGACTTTTCAATCAAAAGAATTTTTGTGTAAGCTTGTTCTCTTGGAAAACTAATAATTCGGCCATCACCAACCAAAGTTGGGAATGAATCTCCAGTATTCTTAGAAAGAATACATGGTGATATATGTGGGTCTATCCACTCACAATGCAGCATTTAGTAGATGGTTACATGTATGTTTATTGAGCACACGAAATATGGCTTTCGCAAAATTCATTGCCCAAATAATCAGATTGAGAGCACAATTTCCTAATTATACAATAAAGAAAGTAATACTTAATAAGTTGGTGAATTCACTTCACAAGCCTTCAATGACTATTGTATGGCATTGGATGTTGAACATCCAGTCCCACATGTTCACACACAAAATGGCATGTCTGAGTCTTTAATCAAACAGTTACAAATTATTGTTAGACCGTTAATAATGAGAACAAGACTCCCAATTTCAATATGGGGTCATGCAATTTTGCATGCTGCGGCACTAATTCAAATAAGACCGAATGCATATCATAAATACTCCCTATTAGAATTAACATCTGGCCATAAGCCAGATATATCCCATCTCTAAGTTTTTGGATGTGCGGTGTATGTTCCTATAGCACCGCCGCAAAGAACAAAAATGGGACCACAAAGGAGATTGGGCATATATGTATACATCTACAAGTATAATTCGATATCTGGAACCAAAAATTGGCGATATATTTATCACACACTTTGCCGATTGTCATTTTAATAAAGATGAATTTACAGCGTTAGGGGGAGGAAATAAAGAAACACCAACTTTACATGGTACACACCGTTGTTGTGACAACATGATCCCCCTACGAAACAACGTGAACTAGAAGTTCAGAAAATTGTGTATTTACAAAATATAGCAAATCAGATACCAAATGTGTTCACTGATACAAAAAGGGTAACAAAATCATATATATCCACTGTAAATGTTCCATCAAAATTTATTATTCCGGAAGAACAAAATGATGGAAATATAGCCAATGAACCTAAGGTTCAATTAAAAAAGGGGAGACATATGGGATCAAAAGATAAAAATCCCCGAAAGAAAAAAAATATGGGAGAATTAAATAAAAGTGATCCAGAAGAATTAAATCATACAAAGAAAAGTTCTGAAGACGAAAATAAAGTAAAACATGAGATTTCCATCAACTATGCCCAAAACAAAAAAAATTGGGTTAGAAATGAAATAGAAGATGATGATGGAATTTTCCATTCTCTGTATCAAAAGAAATAGATAATGAAAGTAATGATCCAGATCCAAGGTCCATATTAGAATACCAGAAAAAATCTGATTGGGAAAAGTGGAAAATGGCAATGACAACAGAATTGAATTCCCTCAATAAAAGAAAAGTCTTTGGACCTATTGTCATAACACCTAAACATGTAAAACCTGTTGGGTATAAATGCGTTTTTGTTCGGAAGAAAATGAGAAAAATGAGGTAACAAGGTATGAAGCCTGACTTGTTGTCCAAGGTTTTTTTAGAGACCGGGAATTAATCATGATGAAACATATTTCTTGGTAATAGATGCAATTATTTTCAGATTTCTAATGAGCCTAGCGGCACCTAAAAATCTAGAAATACATCTTTTGGATGTTGTGACAGCATATCTATATGGATCACTTGATAAACAAATATATATGAAAATTCCAGAAGGATTAAAAATGCATGAAGCATTGAGTTCAAAATCAAAAGAAATATGTTCAGTAAAATTACAACAGTCACTCTACGGATTAAAAAAATCCGGACGCATGTGGTATAATCACTTAAGTGAATATTTGTTTAGTAAAGGATGTACCAAAAATGCAATATGTCCTTGTGTATTTATTAAGAAATCTATTGATGGATTTGTGATCATTGCTGTATACGTTGATGACTTGAACATAATTAGAACTCAAAAGAAAATTGATGAGACAAGAACTCATATGAAAAAAGAGTTTGAAATGAAAGATCTTGGACAGACAAAATTTTGTCTTGGACTCCAGATCGAACATCTTCGGAATGGAATCTTCGTACATCAATCAAGTTATACAAAAAGAATTTTAAAAAGCTTTTATATGGATAAAACAACTCATTTGAGTACTCCAATGGTCAATAGATCACTTAATGTCGATAAAGATCCATGCCAACCCTTTGAAGGTAACAAAGAGGTATTGGGTCCTGAAGTATCTTATATGAGCGCTATTGGTGGACTCATGTATCTTGAAAATTGCACTAGACCAGATATAGCATTCGCTACTAATCTACTTGCAAGATACAGTCCATCACCTACGCGCTAATGTGTGTGATTTTTGATGGTTTTAGAGTCTTATTTTAGGTTGTTTTGCATCCGTCTAGATAGATTTTCTGTTTACTTAGGTTTGTTTTGTTTTCTTTGTATTTGCATTTGGAGTTTGGAATTTTATCTAGGAAAAAGAGCAAAAAAGAGCTAAAACTGGAGCTAAGGACAATTAAATCAGCTGCTAGGCGAAAAAGATCGTGCAACCTCGGATCACTACCTCGCGGATTGCAAAGCGAGGACTGCTCAGAACACTCAAGAAAAGATGCCTCAGTCACCAGCCTCAACCTATCTGCCGCGAGGGAAGATCAATCTCTTCATCACAAGGATTACACACGGACCATCCACTCAGTCTCAACCCACGAGGACCAAGACAAAAAGCACTCCTCAGTGCCCAAGCTCGCGCAAGGACTCCAAAGGCAAGACTTACAGAATTCCTGGTTGACTTACTCAGGTCGGTTTGACCATTAGGGTTATACAAATAACCTTATAAATACCCTCTAATTACATTCTTATCAATTATCTCTTGTTTTAGCTAAAAAATCTCTCTATCTTTTATTGCTTTTAACATTAGTTTTGTTTAAGGTACTCTTATGAATATTTCTCTTTAATTTATGCTTGAAGTTTATATGATTTAAGTTTATCTTGTTCTTCATCTTTACTTTCTACAATTTCATTTAAGTTTCTTTATGTTTATGCAACTAGATCATCCCTACTCCTCCGCCCTCATGCAATGAGGTGCGAGTAGATTTGTCTAGATCTCGAGGATAGGGCAATCGGAGGTGAATCCATTGATTCCCTCGCCTTTCTACCCATCATCTGAACTTTGATCTCTTCTAACTAGGCTAAGCTTAATGCTGATCTCTCCCTGATCAAAAGAGATCTGATTTGGGCCGTGATCTAAGGCTAGCGCCGATGGGAGCGGAGACCAAGTGCCTTGTTAGTGATGGCTTGATCCGCAAAAGAGAGATCTAGCATGTGGGTTAGCTGTTAGACGAGTTGGGCTTCGCTTAATGCTTCTGATTCGGTTTGATCACGGTGAGAGCTGTAATGGATTAGTCGATCCGGATAGGGGTCTTCTCCGTGAGAGCGGGTCGATCTAATCTAGTCCTGGTCTAAAGATCGCTCAAAAGAGTCCGACGAGTTGGGATCGGCAAGAATATTGCCGATCAACCTCCCTATCCTCTAGATCCCTGCCTTTAATATAATTTTCATTATACTGCAATTATTGTGCTCTGTTTTATGCTATTTCTCTGTTTTAGTCATTTCCATTCTGTTTTAATTTTGTCATTTTGTGTATTTTGTCCTATTCTCTAGTTTTCAAGCTCATCTAAATATCATGATCTATCATTGTGACAGAATGGTAGGTTACTTGGACTAGGATCTAATATTTGATAAGTTGTTTACAAGCATCTCTGAGTATTTGGTTCGACAATTCGCATCTACTTACCACAATGCTCAACTGATTTGATAGAAGAACCCTTAAAACTCTTTTATCAAATTGGCGCTGTTACCAAATCGGATTTACTTGTTCCAATTTATAGTTTACTAGTCTTAGGATCAAGTTCTGTGTTAGTGATATTATAACTTGTCTTTACTTCATTCAGCTTGGATCTATAAGGACCAAGCTTCCATCTTATTGAGAAGTCGTCGTTTTTGTCCTTGCAGGCCTCGCATGTTATCCTCGACACCTGGCACTGAGGGCAGACATAGAGTCATCACCCTCGCATTAACTCATGAGAGTTAAGTGAGTAGTCAGTGCGAGTTAGTCGGTTGATGCACACACGATCGAAGGGTTCTCACCACCTTTAGCCACTCATAGATGACATCAACCTTCTCACTTGTGAGATCAGACGAGAGCGTACCAGAATGCAACAACAACAGCTAGATCTGGACAACACCATGTTGGGAACGACGATGGAAGAAGCACCTCTGTTGGTAAATGAGGCCGCCCAACAGGCGCGAGCACAAAATCCAGCTTGTCGCCCTCGCTGTATTGGTGTGAGCGATGCCCCGAGTACTCACATGATATGGAATGAGATCCAACCGTCGGCGATCCAAAATAATAACTTCGAGATCAAGAGCGGACAGATCTTTATGGTCAAGAACAACAAGTTCCATGGCCTACCCTCGGAGGACCCCCTCGAACATCTCGATGATTTCGAGAGACTATGCAGGCTCACTGGCATCAATGGAGTGAGTGAAGATGCGCTGAAGCTTAAACTCTTTCCCTTGTCTCTTGGGGACAGAGCTCATCAGTGGGAGAAACACCTTCCCACCGGATCCATAACCAATTGACCAGAGTGCAAGCACCTATTTTTTATCAAACTTTTCTCCAACTCACAGACGACCAAGCTAAGGAACAACATATCCAATTTTGTCCAGCAGAGCACCGAGTCACTGGCCGAGGCATGGGACAGATATAACACCTATCAGTCTTAATGTCCCCATCACGGTTTCCGGGAGGACACTATCCTCAGCAACTTCTACCAAGGAGTTCATCCGAGGATCCTTATGTTATTTGATACTGCAAGCCATGAGAGTTTTCTGCATCAGGAGATCAACGAGGGAAGAGTGTTAATAGAAAACCTTGCTCTAGCTAATGGACAGTACAACAAGGAGTATGATCGAGCTGTCAGGGGAACTTATGATTCAGACACATCCGTGCGTAAAGAGCTGAAGCAACTTCATGAGAAGCTAAACAAGTTGCTAATGGTCCACACCAAGCAAGTCAATCTTGGGGAGGAGGAAATTGTACAAGAGGGAGAGGACGAACAACTGGGGGAAATTTGCTTTGTTCAGAATCAAAGTGGATCTAAATTGTGGGTCAACTACAAGAAAAACCCAAACTTAAGCTATCGAAGCACAAACGTAGCCAGCCCACAAGATCAAGTGTATCCACCAAAGCAACGAGCTTGGATACCCAAGGAACAATGGCAACAAAGCCTTAAGCCGGCACGAGCTCCAACTCAACCTCCAACCACAAATGAGGACCAACCAGATGTGATGAATATGCTCCACCAAATATTACAAAGCCAAACCGTCTACCAAGCGGAAATTACCAAGAAGTTTGGAGAGGTACATAGACAAATTGATGCAAGTTATAATGACCTCAACTGTAAGTTTGAAATCCTCAATGCACGACTGAAGTATGTGGAGAGCAACCAGGCATCGTCATCCATTAATGCCACCAGTCAGCTACCCGGAAAAGCCGTTCAAAATCCAAAAGAGTATATGGCTCAATCAATTACTCTCAGAACCAGAAAAGTGCTCCCATCAATGGTTGAACCGAAGGAAAACGCTGAGGACAGCGTTATTCAAGCTGAGGGCAGAACAAGCCAAGAATAAAGCTGGTTGTGTACAACTCGGGGATACACCTGGCAGGCCTGAGCCGCGAGGAGAGACTAATGATGTTCTGACTAGTGGGAAAACTGCACAACTCAAGGAGAGCCCTCGCTCACCTGTGCAGCGAGGAGAAGAGCCAGACTGTCCCAACCTGAACGCGACAAAAGAAGTTGCACCTGTGGTTGCAACCAAAGCCAAAGCACCTTTCCCTTCGCGTTTAAAGAAAAATCAAGCAGAGAAACAGAAGGTCCTTTTCAATAAGAAAATGAGAGGCATAAAGCTAAAAATTCCTATCTTGGATGCATTTGCCTTAATACCGCAATACAAGAAATTTTTAAAGGACTCACTTAAGGAACGAGAAGAGGAATGTATGGCTGTTGGGATCCGATCATCTAGATCGGTATTGGTACCAGTTCTCCCACATCAGAGGAAAAAGTTCATCACGGAAAAGTTAAGTGATCCGGGAAGCTTCACACTACCATGTTCAATAGGGCATCTAATGTTCATTAACTGCTTGTGTGATCTTGGAGCATCCATCAGTTTGAGCCCACTAACTACTGCGTAAAAGTTGGGGTACTCAAACTTCAAGGATTGCAAAATCTCATTGGTCCTCGTGGACAGAACAACAAGAAAGCCGAGGGGACTGCTCGAGGATGTACTAATAAGTGTTGGTAGTGTGCTGGTTCCTACTGATTTTGTGGTATTAGAGATGGATGAAGAACCTACTGATCCACTACTGCTGGGTAGACCTTTCTTGGCGTCAGTGGGAGCTTTGATTGATGTGTGGAACACGACCATTAAACTAAAGGTTGGAGAAAGAGTTGGTATGATTTTCGACCTAAAGAAAGGAAGAAAAAAGCCTACGATTGACAGGCAATACTTTGAGATTGAAGGAACAATATGGGGAATGGACGAGGAAGCAAACGAGGGAGCCTTGGTTCCCTTTGCAAACCCATACTAAGAGGCGTATGAAGAGTCAAGCTTGTGACTCTAAACAAGCCCACTTGGGAGGGAATACCATGTCTATCCTTTACTCTTGAAAAATCTTTTTAATATTGTTTAAGGTTAATTTGGTCTTGTTTTATTTTGAGAACAATTTTTGCTAGTTTATTGTTGCTGTTATTGGGTATTTGGTATTTTGATATACATCTTAGGTTCAAGGAGCCTTGGCTTCACTCTTGGCAAATTAGAGGAAGTAATGCCCTCATTAAACCAAGAGCGAGCATGCCTCATATCTAATCCTCGGAGGCAACAAATCGAGGAGTGAGAAAATTTGGCAAAGAACCAGGACCCCTCAGGACATGAGGCTGAGGAAAGTGTGGGAGTAGTGTTCACATTGCCTTGAACACAACTTATGGACCTACTTATATACCTTAGTATCCTTTTGTAGAAAGTTCTAGTTAAATACATCTTATTATAATTGAAATAAACTTACTATTCAGTGAAATCTTAAACATGGAGCTTAATAGTATAAATGCTTTAAATTGAGCCTATTTTGATAATGTGGCTAACTGTTTATGGTTTTAGATATTACCACAAACAGGGAGCTAATCAGGACTCAGAATAGTCAAAGGGAAAGCAACAAGAGCGGTTCAAGCTTGGTTTTTCTGAATGAGTAGTCAGGCCTCGGTGTATGCCGCGAGGAGGATAAGCGAGGAGGATGAGCGAGGAGGATGAGCGAGGAGGTTAGCTGAGGAGCACATAAGAACAAAATTTAATTTGGTTCCAGCTCATCAAGTGGGACCCACGAAATAACATCTTTGGCGAAAATCTAGGAGAGATCAAGTCAAAGTTGGACCAATCCAAGGGCTGAGATTGACCAAGATTTCAAAATTCAAAATCAACGGTTGGGATGATGCCAATGTTGAGGATGTATAGCGAGTAACTTGGGAGCCGAAATTGTCTCCTTTCTTCTTTCTAGATTGTCTCCACAAAGACCTGCAACACTCGCCTATACAAATGGCTTCTCCCTCATCAGCTCCCTCATCTGATTTCAAGCTCTCAAGCAAACAAAGTCTCTCTCATCGCCGGCGAGTTTCCCTCTCTCTTTCAAAGTTTGAGTTTTTCTGATCTAAAACCTTGTCAAACATGTCTACTGGAGATAAAATAAAAGTGAAGGAGTTCCATAGCAAATTCATGCATGATGCACGAAGAGCCGGAAGGAGAGAAATGGCAGCAGGGTTGGAAGATTTACCGCCGGTCCGCCACGAAAACAGGTCTCGCCAATTCATTGTTCAATCAGACGAGGATGAACCAGGAGTTCAGACGAGGATCGAAATCCTGATAAGAGGAACGGCGAGGAAATCGGCAGCTGAGCCAATGGACTGGAGATTTGTCCACGGGGAAGGAAGCTTCGCTCAGGCAAAGCAGAAAGGCAAGCAGATAGCCTCGCCATCCACCAGCGAGGATAATGATGAGGATAGTGAATATGCTCAGCCCTCGCCAATGGACGTCGAGTACGAGAGCGAGGAAGAGACAAAGAAAAATGCTGAAAAGAAGGAGAAGAAAACGAGGTACCGCAGGGACATAGAAGATTTGAAGAGGAGCGGGTACTCAGAAAATGAAGAGAGGAAGGCCTACAAGGAGAGAGAGGCAGAAAAGAAAGGAAATGCCGCAAGAGAGGCCAATGACTCCGACAAGGCGTATGAAGCTTTGAAGGCAATGGGGATAAAAGGTACCTACTTTACACATTCTATAACCATAAACAAATTGGGTATCACTGAGGATGTGGATAGGGTCTTTAGCTCACTTGGAATCAAGTTTTGCATGTATATCATGGCGAGCTCTTACATTGAGGAAACATTGCAATTCCTTGCCACTGTGGATCTTCTAATTTACTCAAAGTCGGGAGACAGCTAAGATTAAAAAGAACGGACTTGGCTATATAACATTCACCGTATATGAAAAACTATACGTGGTAACGCTAAAGGAGATAGATTGGACTTTTGGGTTCCGATCCGGAGAAGCGATATACACGGATGTTGGCGAGGATGATACCGATGAGGTATGGAAGATGTTTTCAGGTTCCGGGGCGTACGATTCATAACAAATTAAGGGAAGCTGGATCTGCAACCCCACCATCAAATACGCGAGGAGAAGCATAGCTAACATGATCTTCGCTAGGCCCTCCACCTCACCAATCAACCTCGAGGAAATGGATATGATGGTTATGGCGATGAAGGAGATCGTTGGCACTACTCCAAGTGGATTGCATATTGATGAAGATGAAGGGAATTTGGAGATGTCATTCATGTTGGCAAAGCATCTCCTCATGTACTGCGGAAGGGCAATGACTCAAGCGGAGAGAAGGTCTGGGAAGATGAAGTACATTTACATCGGTGGAGTGGTTGCTTGGTTATTGGAAGCAAAGGGAGTGCCCTTGAACACAGAAAACTACAATTGGGCTGAATCCCAATTTATGGACATGCAGTATCTTCAAGGGGCAGACCTCATTACTAAAGGCAAGGTTGAAGGGCGAGCTGTGTATAAGTTTGACTATCCAGAGAAGAAAGACACTAGAATACTTCTGCCTTGCCCAGAATATACTTCACTGAACACGATGGAGAACGTGACCTTCACCCCACCCCTTGCGGC
The DNA here is from genome assembly GCA_900406435.1 of Lepidium aucheri. Lineage (NCBI taxonomy): Eukaryota > Viridiplantae > Streptophyta > Magnoliopsida > Brassicales > Brassicaceae > Lepidium > Lepidium aucheri. Next base: position 4,932 of record OVBA01000146.1, on the reverse strand, counting down.
TTTATTTGGTGAAAACCAGCGAGGACAGGAACCTCAGCAGGCAGAAGAGGAGACAAATGAGGAAGAAGTCAATCCAGAATCCTATCTTTCCAAGGAGTTAACCGAGAAAAATCAAGGAACAACAACCAAAGAAGCCCACAAGCGAATTGGGAAGCTCCAAAATTTGGGGAAGTGGCTGCTCAAGAAGGTTAAAGGCCTCACAATGGAAAAGGAGGAGTGGCTAAGCAAGCGCAAGAAAAATTGGAAAGCAATTGATGGATTGGAATCATCGTTCAGAGGAGCATCACCTCTGCCTCGCACTCATGACTCGCCGCCACCAGTGAGGAGGCAATCAACTTCAGCAGGTCCTAGCTCAGACCAAGCACAAGAAGAGCAGCCGCAACACCAATCAATGGACATGACGCGGGTATTCAACCTATGGAAACCGCATTTTGCTCTTGTTCTGTCTGGTGCTTCTGGCTTTTCTTCCCGGTCTGCTTGAAACCGCAATGTCATCATTGTCAAATATAGAATTCAACCTATGGATTCCTATCACCTAAGCTGGTCTCCATAGGTTGAATTCTATGTTTGAGGATGATTACATTGCGGTTTCCAAAATGATAGAGCCCACGTGTGGATTACGGTTTAGCTTAATCAAGTTGTTCGTTAGACAAGATGTTCCCACTTTGTGTGCAACTTTTTCATCTTAGGTCATTGCACTTGCTTGAGGCCAAGCAAGATCTAAGTTTGGGGAAGCTGATGTGTGTCATTTTTGATGGTTTTAGAGTCTTATTTTAGGTTGTTTTGCATCCGTCTAGATAGATTTTCTGTTTACTTAGGTCCTTTTAGGTTTGTTTTGCCTTCTTTGCATTTGCATTTGGAGTTTGGAGTTTTATCTAGGAAAAGGAGCAGAAAATAAGCTAAAACTGGAGCTAAGGATAATTGGATCAGCTGCTACGCAAAAAAGATCGTGCAACCTCGGATCATTACCTCGCGGATCACAAGGCGAGGACTGCTCAGAACACTCAAGAAAAGATGCCTCAGTCACCAGCCGCAACCTATCTGCCGCGAGGGAAGATCAATCTCTTCATCACAAGGATTATACTCAGACCATCCACTCTGTCTCAACCCACGAGGACCAAGACAAGAAGCACTCCTCGGTGCCCAAGCTCGTGCAAGGATTCCAAGGGCAAGACTTATAAAATTCCTGGTTGACTCACTTAAGTCGGTTTGACCATTAGGATTATGCAAATAACCTTATAAATACCCTCTAATCACACTCTTATGAATTATCTGTTGTTTTAGCTAAAAAATCTCTCTATCTTTTATTACTTTTATCATTAGCTTTGTTTAAGGTACTCTTATGATTGTTGCTCTTTAATTTATGCTTGAAGTTTATATGATTTAAGTTTATCTTGTTTTTCATCTTTACTTTCTGCAATTTCATTTTAAGTTTCTTTATGTTTATGCAATCTAGCTCATCCCTACTCCTCCGCCCTCATGCAATGAGGCGCGAGTAGATTTGTCTGGATCTCGAGGATAGGGTAATCGGAGGTGAATCCGTTGATTCTTTCACCTTTCTACCCATCATCTGAACTCTGATCTCTTCTAACTAGGCCAAGCTTAATGCTGATCCCTCCCTGGTCAAGAGAGACCTGATTAGGGCCGTGACCTAAGGCTAGCGCCGATGGGAGGGGAGACCAAGTGCCTTGTTAGTAATGGTTTGATCTGCCGAAGAGAGATCTAGCATGTGGGTTAGGTGTTAGACGAGTTAGGCTTAGCTTAATGCTTCTGATTTGGTTTGATCATGGCGAGAGCCTTAATGGATCAGCCGATCAGGATAGGGGTCTTCTCTATGAGAGCGGATCGATCTAATCTAGTCCCGGTCTAGAAATCGCTCAAAAGAGTCCGACGAGTTGGGATCGGCAAAAATATCGCCGATCAACCTTTCTATCCTCTAGATCCCTGCCTTTAATTTAATTTTCATCTTATTGCAATTGTTGTGCTATGTTTTAATGCTATTTCTCTGTTTTAGTCATTTCTATTCCGGTTTAAATTTTGTCATTTTGTGCATTTTGTCCTATTCTCTAGTTTTCAAGCTCATCTAAATATCATGATCTATTATTGTGACAGAATGGTAGGTTACTTGGACTAGGATCTAATATTAGATAGGTTGTTTACAAGTATCTTTGAGTATTTGGTTCGACAATTCCCATCGACTTACCACTATGCTCAATTGATTTGATAGAAGAACCGTAAAAACTCTTTTATCACACACAGACATTGGAAGGGAATTAAACATATATTTCGTTATCTTCAAGGAACAACTGACTTGGGATTATTTTATATAGAAATTCTAGTTTCGATTTAGTTGGTTTTGCGGATGCGGCTATTTATCAGAATCACATAAAACTTGATCGCAAACCGGATATGTTTTCACAATTGGAGGCACTGCAATTTCTTGGCGTTCCCAAAAGCAGACCCTAGTCGTTACCTCTTCAAATTATACAGAAACAATCACACTTCATGAATCATGTAGAAAATGCGTATGACTCAGATCCATGACTCAACACATACAAGAAGCAAGCGGAACAGTCATTAATAAAGAGCCAACAAAGGTGTTTGAAGAAAATGTTGTTTGTGTCGCCCAAACCAAAGAAGGTTATATCAAAAACGACCAAACCAAATATATTCTCCCAAGATTTTTCTCTTACGCACGAGAACTTGAGAAGAATCAAGAAGTGAATATCGAGTATATCCGATCAGCAAACAATGCAGCAGATTTATTCACGAAGGCACTTCCCACTACAACATTCAGGAAACATGTTCACAGTATCGGGACGCGTCAACTACGAAACTTATGACATTCATCCTTTCAGGGGGAGATTATTTCACTGTACTCTTTTTTCCTCATCATGGTTTTTATCCCATTGAGTTTTTCCATGATAAGGTTTTTAATGAGATAGTGCATAATACATAATTAGCTATAGGTAATTAAGGGGGAATATTATAAATATATATTTTATTATCATAGGTATAATAATTACCTATCAACAATATATCTTACCTCATCCATCATATTTACACTAGTATAAATACATGTGATGGGTAAGAGTGAACGATACTACAACAACAAAAGAGTGAATAAAAAAGTTCATCATTATCATCTTTCTCTCATCTTTTACGTCTCTCTCGATTTTCTACTACAACAATATAACACAATAAACATATAAAACACAAGACAATCATTACTACTTATTTCCACTCTTTCTTATTTCATCTACACAAATAATATATGATAATATAATATATATATATATATATATATATATATATATAAAAGTTATATTGTAACACTTTCCACTTTTTGTGTGTGGAAACATTGTCAATAAAGGTTATATATTATGGCTAGNTGAGAAAACCCACCATATTATGGGTTAATTATAGGTACTCACGGTTATCCGAATTTAATAGTTTTTACAAAATAATTATTTTTATTTAAAAAATTAAAAAAATAAAATTTTTTATTATTTAATTTTAAAAGTAAAACAATAAAAATAATATATTCAAATAATATATCTAGTTTTGAAAATTATGTTCATTTTGATATTTATTATTAAATATCAATTTGAACTATAACTTAAATTATAAGAAATCACAATAAATTTTGGGTTACTTGCAAAAATAACCCTTTGACTTAAGTCAATTGCAAGTATAACTTATCATTTTCTCTCTCCTCAAATCCTTCAAAAATATCCCTAGTTCTTTTGATAATTTCGAAAATGCCATTGCTTTTTTTTTGGTTTACCATTTACCCATACCTAAAATTACCAAACTACATATCCAACTTCACATATTTACGAAAATGTCATCTTCTTCAATTCTACCAACAATCATTACCAACCAAATTCAAGCTAGTAAATGGTCATAAATCCTACTTTTTCGGACTGTACATACTTGTAAACAATCTTCAACCACATTATCTCTCATTCTCTCTCAATTTCTATCCATAAATCTCTTTAATTTTCATTTTAACCTTTCAAAAATCTTGAAACATTAGTTTTCGTTAGTTTTGAAGGTACAATAACACGATTGTAAGCTACATTTCAACATTGTGGGCATCTAAAAAAGGTATATATCATCATTAAGTAAAATCGTCTAAAGATCTAAAAATTTCAAAAAAGTTGCAGAGAGGAGACTTCACTTGAAGTCTCCACATCCATGGAGACTTCACTTGAAGTCTCCAAGTCAACAGAGAGGTTAGTTTTGCAATTGAATTTTTTAAAAATCAAATACGGAGACTTCACGTGAAGTCTCCAAATTCTTGTTTGAGGAAAAAAAAAATTTTGGTGGAGACTTCACATGAAGTCTCCAAAAAATGAGTTACTTTTGAAATTGACTAAAATATTGATTTTTACGGAGACATCTAGTGAAGTCTCCGCGAAATGNTCCGTATTTTGGAGGGGTTATTTTTGAAGTTGACCAACCTTTAAATTATTTGACTCAATATTTGTAGAAATCTTTGTCTGACGGGAGACTTCAGGTGAAGTCTTTCAAAACGGAGTAGACTTCAGCTGTAGTCTCCTTTTATTTATTATTGAATGGACCCCACTAATATTTTTACCAAACTAATTAAAAAATAAAAAATAAATAAAATAAGGGAGACTTCCTGGGGAAGTCTCCTCCCCTTAAACGGAGACTTCTGGTGAAGTCTCCTTCTAAAAAGTCAACATTTAGTCAAATGTTTGGTCTTGCAAGAAAACCCTACAACGAACAAATCAGAAAAATTTCACTGNATCTGCTTCACCAAACACAACTAAGAGAACTATCAACACCAATATTGAAGAAGACAAAATAACTAACAATGAAGAAGAGAAGTCATACAGAACTAGCTCAGATTAATATCACATTAAAGCAAGAAACTCTTAAAACAAAACCAAAAAGAAAAGAAAA